>JAWLRI010000070.1:1584029-1598286 GCA_034781795.1 Crypturellus tataupa
TGATGAACAAATTGAACAGGACTGGACCAAGGACTGACCCCTGGGGGATACCACCACTGCCTTTCTCAGTGTTATCCAAAGAGAGGACAAGAAGCAAAGAACACAAATTGAAAGACAGGAAATTCCATCTAAACAAAAGAAAAAGAGTATGAGGGTGACTGGACCCTGGCTCAAGTTGCCTAGAGAGATTATGGAGCCTCCATCCTTGGAGATACTCAAAAAGCCTCCTGAACAGAGTCCTGCTCTAGCTGACTCCAGCTCAAGCAGGGACTTGGGACCCCATGATCTCCAGAGGCGTTTTCCCATGCCAGCAGTTCTGGGCTTCTAGTTACCTGGTTGAAATAAAGCATTTCCTATTTCACTCACGTAGGTGCACTATAAACACAGGCAAATAATAAGGGAATATGTGCTTTGAAACTCCAGTGGGAATGCAGAAGTCAGCATGCAACTGCTAGGAAAGGGCAAGATTAAAAAAAGGAAAGAGGCCTATTGGGATGAAAGGCATAAGGTACTTCAGTATTAATGTCATAATTCATAGTTACACAATTTAAGAATTTAATGAATGATGTTTATGAGAAAATAAACAAAATAAGGCATTTTCTCTCATTCTTCCTGAATGAGCATGACACTGAACATGAACAGCAGTTTCAGAGTAAATCAGAAAACAGATCCTAAATGGAAGCACTATTAAGTTCGGGTATCAAGTTTCTTTAAGTTTTTTCATCCTCTATTTCCCCCTCTTGTTCACCTTGAGAAAAAATACCACAAAGCCATCAAATTAAGCACAATATTTTTGTCTGTATGTTCAAAAGGTTATATTTGAAAAGAAATCAAGAATATCTACAGCTGGAGGAGTTTTATAAAGAAGACACTGAAGTTTTGACTTCAGTATTCACAAGGCTACATTAAGTACAGTCTCTCTTTTTGCACAGGTGTTACAAATGACAACAAGAAAAAGAATACATTATAAAAAAAGCATCAGAAAATGCAGCAAAAGCTACAAAAGCCACCGAGGGTACAAAGGTAAAGCCAAAGATAACATTAACTATTGTGCTAAATTGATTAGATTCAATTTAGCAGAGTCCTTCCTGTAAAAGGGGTGACAGATCAGTGCAATCATTTTGTGAAGGACTTGAACTTCAGGTTGGCAGTTACACAACAGAGCATCCAGTTTGGTAGAAGTGTGTATTTCATGTCCTTCAGGAGGATTCTGGGTTTCACATGGCACACGTTAGACAAATCGAGTCCTACCACCAACTACTTTGTTTACACACAACTAATATAAAAAAGTAATCCATAATTTCAGGACAACGTATCAACAGGAATAAAGAGGAGATGGAGCTTGACAGAGCAGCAAAGCTGTGCAGTTTTTCAGGAAAGGTGGTGGTGGTGGCAGTGACCAACTCACTCTCTTCTGGAGATGCTGGCCCTGAGGCAGAGGTGCCTGGTGTCGGTGTCTAGAGGACCAAGCCGCGGGGCTGCAATGACTCTGGCTGTATGGCTAACGCGTGGAAAAGGGCGCTGCAAGCAGAGTGGAAGAAAGGAACCACTCAAATCGCTTAAACGAAGGGTACCTTCCTAAAACATCATTCTTAGAGTTGAAGCAAGAAGTCAAATGCTATATGCAAGACTTGCCACTGGATTTTTTTGAAAAGTCCAGCTAGAACTTCAGATACCTACACTACAAAGGAAACCCTAGTTCACCGTAGGGTCAGGAAACCTTCAGGGGAAAAAAAACAGCAAAAAAAAAATCCAAACAAAAATAAAGAAACAATTTCCAAGACAAATGTTATAAGAGGAAAGGCCAAGGCAGAAGAATCTTCAGACAACCTGAAAACAATGATTTTCCAAGGTCGACCACTTGGGGAAACAGAAGATCTGGAGAGTTCAAGCTGTGATTGCCAGAAGGAAAATAACCCCTGAATTAACAGGCACAAGGAAGGAAACAGCAGTCATCGATTTGATCCTGCCTCCAAGAGCTGCAGAGGCAAATAAAAATGACAAGCCAGACCATGACAAAGGAATACAGAGTTGATGTCAAATCTGGCTGAGACAAAAGACGGGGTAGGAAGAAGAAGAGAAACCACAGCTGGGATATGTTGGAAAATGACTGACATTTTTAAATGATTATAACAATATGCAGATTATCTAGATATAAAAATATAGGTATTTTAGTCTAACTGGTAGCTTGCCCTGTAGCTCAACTACATTAAAACGTCCTACTGACAGCAACTTAGGTTAAAAACTGCATTTTTCAACAACAGCTTATCTTAAGAAATCTGCCATAATTTTGTCTGTGCTATACAAAAACAAAAGCATGAACTCGGATGTGGCAGAAAGCCCACCTTATTTTCAAGATGATCATTATGTGATCTTATACTTAAAGATCTGAGAGCGCATTTCTGCATAATGGTTTCATTTACATAAACTACAATTTAAATTTTATGATAGAAACATCTGAACCCTTATCTAGAAGGCACAATTTCCAATTTGTCTGTAATGAAGATCAGCAAAACACTGCTTGCAGTCGCACCACGTAACATCATCCAAAGCAGCAACAGCAAACTGACAAAAGATGTCAGACATGTCTAAAAATAAGCCTATATTTATATCATATATTCTTTACTAATTTCAAAAGCAAACTGTTATCGTGGCAATGGCAAGAGGGACTCATGTACAGATATAACTCCCTGAAAACTACTAGAGCATCCAGTCTTTGTATTTTCTTGACACTTGAATGTCAGAACATATTAAGGAGAAGTTTTTAAAAAAATCATGAAATACAATTATAGAAAACAACAATGATTTCAAGTATTCTAATATTGTATTATCTTATAGTTTATCAGTTATTCAAGCTCCTTCTGGAATGAAATACAAACCCTGTTTCAGGATGGCCTCTAGCAATATCTACTCCAGAAGTTCCTTTAGACAACTAAGCCTGACCCAACATAGTCCACAAGAGAGAGAGGAAAAGAGGAAATGACAAAACCCAGTATATGCTTTGCTTGAGGTGCATGACTTGATTCATGGCAACTATGCTAAGCATATTTGGCTCAGGGCATACAACTAAACACCTACACACACATTTCTGCAAGTAAAACTGCATGAATGTGAGGAGATACCAACTCAGTACAATTAAACAGCTTCAAAGCTACAACTGGTTGATCTTATAGAAAATTCTGTAAAATTTTAGAACTGTACTAAGAGAAACTGTAATTTCATACTGCCCATCTAAAAAAAAAATCATCTAATTAAAATGAGTATTTTGAAACTGGGATCATGAATGAAAGAGTTACAGCATCACAAAGGGATAGACAAGAATTTCTTTCCCTCTCTTGTATTCTCTTACATATGAAGGATAGAACTTAACTTTGGAACCCAGTCAAGGTGCTTTTGGCAAACTTCATGCAGTTTCACCAAAAATCCAATAGTCCAGTTATATTTTTACTGCAGTGTGCTGGCAAGTTCCTCAGTATTACAAACTGTGCTCCCCATGATGCTAGCAGCAGGATACATTTTAATACTCTGAGGAACCATATGCACTTTCCTTAGGATTTGTTAGCACAAGAGAAAAGAAAAAGGTCGCTCTCATAAATGAGTCTAATTTGCACATACAAGCTTGCAGCCAAGGAATATGTTTGTGTGCTATGAAAACTTTTTTCCCTTCCTCCATACCACTAAACATTTCTCTCCTCCTTTACTCCAGTTAAGTTCACTTCATCTGTGATTTCAATTTGCCATTGAAAAAAGTACATGTAAGATGAGCTGTAAAATTACAGGATCATAAGATGATGTAAATTTAAATGTCAAAATGTAAATGAAAAATATACATGTATCTGAAAAGTATGTTACTGGAATTATATATTAGGGCTTTTTAAAAAAATGTGCCACTACAATTATAACACATAGTGTTGTCAACAGTCATCTTTACCAATCGGGTTTGTTCGTGCCAGTTCGCAAATACTGCTTTTTGAATTGTTAGATGCCATTAAAAAAGAAAAAAAATTAGATTTTGTTTCCTCCCTTTGGTAGACTATGAAGTGGCCAATTAGAGTGACAGAACTTGTTGGTATCTCTGAGCTTGGGTTCACATGTCTCTTTCTGCCTACGAGGTCAACCAGACCAGGTCCCGAGGTTTCTAAAACAAAATGTGATTATCACTGTGTGGTGAAGCGTCAGTGAACAGAAACAAAGAAATAGCAGAAAATGAGTAACTTGAATCTCTCTTCTAAAAATCCATATCTGCTTCTCTATTTTAGCTGCTTGCTACTTCAGATGCAAAAAGTTTGAAGGTCTTCCCTCCCATGGCAAATTCCTGAAGAACCAAACAACTATGCCATGAGGAAACTAGAAACAGTTGCTCTATCAGAAAAGAGAAAATAGAAACTGCACAAAAAACTCCTAATCCAACAGTGTGAGCCAGGGGCAAGAAATAATGAAAAAATTGAATGATAAAAATACGCAATCCTTTAAGTATAACTGTGAATGAAAAGCCTAAGTGTGAGCAGAAGTGCTTAAGCCTGGACGCAGATTTTTGGTTCCAACTCCCCCTGCCACGAGGCCTCAGTCTCCTGTGAGGAAGGAGGAAAGGAAAGGAAAGAGAAGGATCACTCTGTCATAACCTGGAAACTTTTTTTAGATAAAACCTGCAAGAGTCAACTATGAGAAGAGGCCGTCAATATGCGCCGAGGCCTGACTTTTCTGCCCCATTTCCTGGCCTGGCTTCCAGATCACCCCCACCAATACTAGGAAGTATCACTGAATAGAGCTGGAAACCAAAATTCTTACTCTTTAAATAATTAGATTCTTTCCCTCTATATTTAATGACTGAAAAACAATATTTCAATTGTCAAGGGTGTGTCTGAAAGTTGCAGATAAGTCAGAAATCTAAAAATAAGAACTTGTAAATGTTAATAGACTGTATACAGAAAATGTCAATCCTGGTGCAAACTCTCAACAAGTAAAGTTTAATTAGCTCCCCTTATTGACCTTTTTAAAATTGATTCCATGGAGCCTATTTTGATAAAAGAATAAAAACAGGGTGTTCAGTCTTCATATCAGAGAAATTTAGTGATGTTTTGTCAGAGGACACTGGTAATGCCATCTAGAGACTTGAGTGACAGTCAAGGATTTAATGCAAGTGTTTCTTTCAGAACTCTGCTAATTCTTGGTGCATCTCAGTTGCTAACTGTAATGCTAGAATTATTAGTATATACGATGCTCCATCAGGGAGGATCCGCTGTGTTAGTGTGAGTCACTGCATATTAGTGTATTAGGACAATCTCTCTTCCAAAGACCATCTTTAAACTCCCAGGTTTCTCTATTACCTCATTACTCTTATATTAGTTTTAACTTATAAATCTAAGTTTTATTACTATGCATGATATAAATGTTTTGGTCTTACCAAACCCACTACACTTGCCAATGAACGAAAATACAAACTTTTAAAGTATCTTTCTATAAAACAGCAGAATACTATAAACTACATAGCAGTATATATATATAAGATAACAACAATATTGCATCAAATTTACCAAATCTTGGCAGATTTTTGGTACAAATTACCAATCTTCACTACAATCACAAATCCTCCTTTTCATTCAAAGCCCATGAAAACTAAACCCAAGGAATTCATAAACAGTTTAACCTGTCTCTGAAGTAGAATAGCATTTGAGGCATTGTATCAAGGCAGAAAATCCAAGTTCGCATACACCAAAAGTTATAAAAATGTCAGATTCTGATGACTTAAATTACTTCTAGCCAACAATTCATATCATAGCACAAAGCACTTTCCAAAGAAATTCACTTTTTATCATATAGAAATTATGCACTAATTCTATATCTATATAGATTATGCATATAACAAGCATATAGATTATGCTTGTTATATTCAGACATATCTATGAATTCATATATACACACACTATATAATCAAATATAATAGTATATAATTTTTACCCTTGTATTATATTTCCTTCTCAAAACCCCTGTAAGAAATGCACAAACACAACCCACTAACACAAAAAGAACTTGTCCTGGGGCATTAATTCCTTCTTTATCTCCTATTCTTCCAATACTTTCACATGAAATAGCGGTTTGCAATGAATAGGATCTTCTCAACTTTAGGACTGGGCAGTAAAGTTCTGCTGACAACCGCCTCAGATTATCCTCTCCCTTCTCTTTCGGGAAGCTGCCTTTCAATGCGACTTCTGAAGCGAGTACAGACTGAAACCAATACTCTCTTGCTTCCGATTTCACAGGCAGAGTAGCTGCATCATGGAACAGCAGGGCGAAGCCTGCATGATCGCAACTCTTTGCAGGGCTGATTTAACTAACAGTTGAGGTAACATCTAGGAAGGGCAAGCTTTTATCTCAGAGAGAGTGGATTTTGTACGTTTGATGCACTCTCTTATTCTTTGCACATTCTGCCAATCTGTTAACAGACTGGAGGTAAAGAAAGTCAGAGACGTCTACTACTTTTTATGCTTTTATCTTGTGCATTAAGCCTCGTCAAAGGCTTTATACATGACTATATACGTGACTTTTATACATGACTATAAAGACAACGTGGACATCAGTTTCATCAGTTTTGAACATCCAGATGCACATATTATTCAAAAAACACAAAACCTAAAATGATGTAATTATTTTAAATATAATTTGGGGGGGGAGATTTTTTTTGAAGAGAAAGATGGATGGGAGAGAGAAATGGCTATTAAAAGGACAATAGGAAAAAGAACAAAAGGACAATTTCCCCCAAAGGCAAGAAACAGGACAATACCAATATTGTCCATAATCTTTACAAAAAGAAAACACATACCATCACTCAGAAGAGAGGGGGAAGGGAAAAAAAAAAAAAAAACACAATACAAAAACCACTTAGTTTCTTCAAAATAAAACTTAGATTTTTTTTTAATCTTCTCAATGATTCCCCAGGGATGATACAGCTGCTGCATACATAGCATTATGCATAGCATTAAATTGTCATTATATCATTATATCATTTGGTAAGGTTTCATATGACCAGAGATGTAGAGCAGTTTCAAATGATTTTTAGCAAACTTGCTAATGTAGTTTTTAAATACAAGTCATGGCTCACTTATCTTGCTATCACTAGATTAAAAGCTATGGCATAAACCATTACCATTTAGGAGCTATCTATTTGGTATTTTTATTTCTAGTTGCAAAAACTGGACCCATGTGTTGAAGAGTTTGATTCATAACTTCATTCATTTATCATAACAAGGCAGTGAAATTCCTATTTTTCAGATATATTAGCACCACTGTGAACTTTAAAAATTTGTGTGCACTTTTGGAAGTGCCTTGTTGGCATCAAACACAAAATTTTCAAGCAATATCTCAAGCTACAGAGATCAAGAAGAGATTAGTGGAGAACACAGAACAATGAAAGCACTTACAGTGAGGAAAGTATAGAAAGAATAAGAAAGTTCCTATTGGTGTTTTAAAGGGGAAAATTCTGATAGCTCTTATGGCAATACAAGCAAACAGCAGACAACTAAAAGCTTACCTGGTTAATCCTATTTAGGATAATTTCACAGCAAAATAACTAACACATGAATTCACAGGACATTTGATTAGTCAAAATATGGGTGGGCAGGGGAAGCAACATTCCCTCAGAACAGAGAAATAAGGAGCATTAAGTTAAACCTGAAGCACAAGAGATGACCAGTTCACCCCAATCAGTGGCTACATTTGGAGTGGGTAGGGGAAACAGAATTACGCTAAATGAAGTTACCTTCTTTAATTCTCTAAAACTCTGTTTTAGAGAATTAAATTAGTTTCAATACTGCAAATTTATAATTCGGTTTAGTTTTCTGCAGTGTCAAAAATGTAATAAAAACAGTGCTGTTGATATAAAACTAGGGATCTCTCTTTGTTTGAGGGAATTGGCCCTAGTGCCCTCTGGACTGTAAGTCTATAAGCATGATGCTCACAGATAGGCCCAAATTTCAATTAAGACCTCTCAGGGATTACTGCAATTGTTATTACCTGCATTTTGGTTTGTCCTTTTTTGTTCTACTCCCAACTCCTCTGCCCCCTCCTCCTAGCATAGGATGTAAACACGAAAGCAAGTTGCCAAGAGTTAACAAGTTACCACTCAGGCGAGCTGTGATTCCTGTTTCCTCTTAGCCCCAGGCAAATCCAAGATAATTAGACTCAGGTTAACCTGCAATGAAAAAAGGTCAAGCTGCACAGCATTATTTTGCATTTGCTTTGGGCTACCAGAACCCACACTAGTCAGTTTTCACAGCTCATCCTAGGAGCAGTAACCTGACTGCACATCCCTTATAAGCAATTCTCTGAAAAACCTCAATCTAAGCCTTTAGACAGCACACACAAAACAGCAATACAAAAGATAGATCCTGAAAATTTACTAGATATGAAAACTTAGTGGATTTTTGAGACAAAAAAAAAAAAAAAAGTGGGAAAAAAATCCACCCTTGTGTGCAGCTGAATACATGACAAAACAACAGAAGGAATTTACAGTTTTCCTTGTAAGGGCCACTGAAGGGTTTGTGTGCTACCCACCTCTCCTCATAAGGGATTTTGAAAAGGCGCATTTTAAGCAGCATAGGAACATTACACCATTTTTTGAAGTGCTAATTACCGCTAAAAGTGAGATAGTCTTACATTCTGCACCCAAATGAACACCCACATTAATTTGCCAAAAGCTTAGAAAGATAGTTACTTACAGAAAGCAAAAATTCCTCCATAAAAAAGCCCACTTTAATTCTACAAAATCCAAATATTTTTAATACTTTAATTTATATGGATCAGTCCTAGATCACGTCTTCTGAATTCCTGAAACACAGTAAGCAGGAAAATCTCCTCTGCTCCTGGTCGGAGCTCATCCCCTTTCTCCTTCTGGAAAAGGGTACGAACTCCTCAAGCAGATGGAAGGTGCTGCAGAAAGGGAAGGTGCACCAAGGGGAGAAGCCAGAGGAGGAAGCCTCCTCACAGAATCACTTTCTCCTCTTCAAAAGGCACTAGCCAAAACTTGAAACCCAAAGTTTTCATGATCCAGACAGGCTGCCACTGCCGTGAAAAGGAGAGTAATTGTTTTTGTCCAATTATGTCATAAAGGTTAAAGAGAAAAATCTTCTATTTCCTTCCCTTTATGATCTTCCTTTTGAATAGAAATATCAAATGCACACTGTTCAAGCTGCAAGCAGATAAGCACCTTACTCCACGGATTTTTTTAAATGTCATTTTATTCAAGGTAATCAAGGCACGGTGCAGAACAAGAAATCGCTGTAAATGCATAACTAACTCACAAAATTAATCTAGAGTCCTAATAACCTCTATGGTGACCCTTTAAAGTTCTCCCATATAAAGGGGCATAGAAAGAAAAACAAATACTTCAGCAGAAAATTGGTGCCTTGACAACACAAAAGTTTGCAATGGTCGTACAAATACTCCACTGAGCAGTACACAGTTTTGCTCTTCGGTTTGCCCAGGAGGCTCCTATCTCAGCAAGCAACGCCATGGGAGGGATGGTGGGCACAGAGCACGAGGGTTGAGCTACACCATGACCAGGACACCCGTGCCCTGGTTAGGGGACCTTGCTAGCACCTCCCTGCCCGCGCACAGAGACTCCCCACTGCAGCCTTGGGTGGCACTAATCACATCACTTAAAGACAAGGGGAAAATCTCTTCTAATCGAGGATCAAGTTTTGGCACCAGCTTTCACTCTTTCACGCTGACACTAACCTTCACTTTCAGGTGCACAGGCATTCACATACAATTTCTTTGTGAGGAAAATCATTCAAATCTCAAGTTAAAGGAGAATGCAGGGCAGGAGTATGTATGTCTTCCTTTCAAGAAACTGCCTCATGGAACTATTCCCTTGCTCATAGGTCCTTGGAAATCAGTTACAGAGAAGGTTTACACGCGTACACGTTCAGCTACATCAAGCAGGCATTTAGCACACACCTTTAAACAGTGACACATCTTCCCCCTGCCCAGACTGTCCACTGAGTTCAAGGTCTTCATGGTTTCTACTCAGCTTTTAATAAGCCACAGCATCTGAGTGCTGATTTGGGTAAGACTGTGAAAAGATCATAAGGGACAAACCTTTTTGTAATAAAACAGAACTGTTGTCATGTACTACAAACTACTGTTGGAGAATTTTCCCTATCTCTGCAAGCTTTCTAAACACAAATAGTATTATAACCCAACACGCAACCAAAAGAAACACTCCACAGTGAAAAGCTTAGTGTTATCCTATAAATTAAGTTATTACTGTCTTCTGAAACAGGCTGGTGCTTCTGTGTGGAGGCATCTCAGTCCAGATGCTCTCTCATGAGCAGACTCTCGTCTCTCTAATGGGAGGATTTAAGAAAAAACAGAAAGAGTAAGCTCCTAATGACAATTTTCCCATAATTTGTTCATTTGCTATCAGCAGTATTTCCACACAGCCTTGTCTTTTGATAAGGTTGGATCTACATCAGAGATTCACTTTCATATTTTATTTTTCATTAAAAAGAGGGCAAACAAAGTAAAAAGACAGTGAGGCACTCTGAACGCGATTCAAAGCCAGCTTCTCAATTTCTTCTGAAATATGACAGAAATAATTAACTTAAAAGTCCAGGTAGAGCTATACGCTGGTTAAACCCAGTTTCCAACATGGGGAACACTGAGCGTTCAGACTGCACCTGTTCTCTGGTCTTCTGCATTCCCACTTCAGCGCTCCCGGGAGGACCCAACGCCAAGAATCGTCTTGTTTAATACACAGCTTAATCTGCATCGTGCACTTTACAGGGTAACCAAGCTTTTCTATTCACTATCTTTCCTTTGGGAACCTGCAAGAGCAACGCACTTCACACAAGTCTTACAAGTTATTAAAATCAGTTGGGTCCAAATGAAGGAGTGCTCCAGAGATTGTAAACTTGGTTTTCAAACATAATGCTAAGCTAATCAGGCTGGAGAGCCATACTCTTTTCAGCCATATGCACAAACAGTTTTACTACAGCTCTTTTTTACGTAGTTACTATGTTTACAAGCAAAGGCTCATTACACAAAAAAGACTTCACAAAGAGCTCTGCCTCTTCCCATTTGTAGTCTTGTAACAGGGTGGAACAGAGCATATCTCTACTGCTTTCAGATGTTAAGATCATCAAAACAACTTCATGCGTGAAGATGGTCTTGGCTACTGAAGCCATTTTACTAATCCAGCTTTTGTGTATTCTTGGTACCCCTTCTATGGGTAGTGAATACATTTGAGGGAAAGGAACTCTCCTTTCTGGGATTAACAACATATCCCTTGCTTCAGGATTTCACAAGATGAAAGCATAGGGTCAGTCCTGCGTGTCCAACACCACCATTATATCTCATCTCCACTTTTGCGGTAACCTTCCCAAGTCTTCAGTGGACCTTTGGTCTCCCTCAGCAATCTGTCCCTCTCATACCCATTTCCCTACATGGATTCAAAGATTCCTTCAAAAAAAGTGATTAATCAGCTTTAGAGATTGAGCAGTTTTGGCTGGAGTAGTGGCACCTGCAGACCTGGGGCACTTTGGCCTAGACTGTCTGCCTCCCTCCCGCATCTCCTCAGAACGGGGCTGCGAAGAGCCACAGCTCTAACCTCAGAGCTTCCAGCGACTCACTGCGTACCCAGAGCCTCAGCCAGAGAGTGCTAAGATGAAGTACCAACACTGCGACTTGCTCTTCTGGGGAAAGTCAGAGAAGGGAAGGGCAGATCCAACTTGCGGTAGCCGGTACAGCCAAGACGACAAGCAGCAAGCCCTGAACCAGCTGCAGCTCCCAAAATACAGCAGGCTTCGTGCCCAGGAGCATCACATTTCAACCGTCGGTTCCAAGTGACCAAGGGGTAAATAACCGAGGTCGGGTCAGCTGTTGACAAGGGAGAGGTTCTTGTCAGAGAAAAGAGAAAACACTCCCGGTGATGGCCGAGCTCCAGCAGAGCAGGAGAGGACACTCCTGGTCCCCCTGCCAAGCTATGGGCCAAGCAGTGGGGACAGGCAGGCCTACAGTAGGCCAATGAAGACTTCATTATGGGCTTTATAAAAACCCTTCAGGAGATGGTCACCATTACCACCTCTGCCTTACGCGCATTTGATTTCAGCTAACTTCCCCCTCCAGCTTTGGCTGTACCTGGTTATTATTTCTCTCTTATTATGTATACAGCCTCTGCCCACTGTTAGCACCTGCATCCACACTCAGCCTACCCACTGCCTGCCCAGGTCTGTGGAGTCGAATAATTCTTTTGTAATAACACAAAGAACAGACCTAGCAGGGGAGCTGCAGTTTTCCCCTCATTATTTCTGAGCTGCACCTTTGCAGCAACACTCACAAGAAAGAAAGAAATATATATATTTATAACCTATTACTCCTCTCAGAGGAAACACTTTTCAGAAAGGAAGGGGAGACAAAGAGCCAGTCATCTCAAAGACAGTTCGTATGGGAGCTGTGGTCATTTTGCATTTTAAGTACTTGATAATTCTCTCAAGAAGTCAAATAAGGGAAGGCTCCATCAAGCCACTGGCTATTGTAGAATTAGGGAGGGGAAAAAAAGAGCCTGGAAAGTTTTATGAAGCATTTGCATTCCCTAGCTAACAAATTTAACGTGTACAAGCTAAAAACAAGTTTACATATAAAGTGCCCTAGAGCTCAGCATGACAAAGACATTCCAATTTTCCAGGTTTGGCTGGAGGTGGCACTTTGTTTTCTCATCAGACCCTGCAAATTGACAAGCAAATTTTTGTTCCCCGATTTTCTCAGTCCGTGCCAATGGTATCCTGTAGATGGCAATGATGGACAGCAAAATTCCTTAGTGTTTTTCTTGTCGGAGGCCTTTTACACTTTATTCATTCCATGCTCATTGAATCACACTGTAGTTGAACTCACCTTTTAAGCAACTTGGTTATTTCAAATTTACAAAGAATTACACCCTTAGTCCTTTGGCCTTCTGTCATACCTTTCATATCTCTTCAGAAATTTCTGAACAAAAATAATCTTTATGCATCAAATTGAGGGCATTTGTCATAGATAACGTGAAGAACAGGTGACTAATGCAATTAATTCAAATAAAACAAGACTCTCACAGAAGAAAACAAAATAGATTACCTGCATGCAAAGTTGCATAGCACACTCACATAGCTGACAAAAGTGAAATTTTTAAACTTAAGATGTTATGATGTTGCTCCTTCAAGATACCCAGAAGCTGAATTCATTCAAACTTCATCTTTCCATATCTTTTATGAAAATATTCTCATGCTATTTAAAATTCACTGTTCCCATAATCATCTGTGACTATCATCACACAGGAAGCAACAGACTCATCTGAATTGGAAACATGCTTTTCTTCCTGCTCGGTGCACCTTTTTTAGCTAGACAGATGGTACAGCAGTTTCAGAGCAGGGAGCTGAGTATCTGACAAAAACAGCTGGAAGATTTTAAGCATCCCACTCCGTGTGCCTAGGAGGACGGCCATTCTGCTCGCAGCTTCTCTGGGATGCTTCAGACAAGGCATTCAAAAAATAGTGTTGAAGTGCGGCTCATTCCTCAGGCAAATTAAGTTTCAGAAAATGTATCACAATGCCTGGGTATGACCTTGGTTTCCTTAAGAAGGGAACAGATCTTTTCCTTTTATGGCCCAGACAAAACTAGTTGTTAAAATATTTAAGGCACCTGTTTGCCTTACAAGGCTAGGCAGTATCTCAGAGAAACAAATCGTTTCTGGGATTGAAGTCTGCATTAAGGTAAGATGAAATTATCTAGAAATAAGGAAGGATTAGTATTGCCAGGCATGCACAAGGCATCTATACCTAGGTCTATAACTGCAAGAGTTAAACACTGAAGATCTAGGCAGACTCCTGGACTAGCCTGGTATTAGTCTTTGCTGCCAATCTATAGATGAACTGAACTAGTAAATGAAACCACCCTGTGATAAGAGCAAAGAAGGACAGCTACAGCATTCAAGGGCATTCATCTGTATTTGGGAGCTACTCATCTGTATTTTGGATTTGAAAAGCAAAACGGAATTTTTAAGGCTTTTTTCATTTGAACTAAAGGAGAAACTAGTACAGGACTAGAGGAGCATGAGGTGCTACAAGGTTGAGCAGATCAGAAATTCTGCTGCCACTTGTAATCCAAGAAGAACCCAAAATGTATCAGCTGATACATTTTATCCCATCCAGTTACCAAAAAAAAAAAAAAAAAAAACCTTAAGCAACTGGGGCAAAATAATTTTCTTAAGATTGGTAAATAAATAAAT
>JAWLRI010000070.1:1598296-1612583 GCA_034781795.1 Crypturellus tataupa
TGGTGCCAATTTTAATCCAATAATAACCAAAATTGTATCAGATCATAAATTTTATCAAATCCAGTTACAAAAAAAAAAAAAAAAAAAAAAAAAACCTTCAGACACTGGGGCAAATTAATTTTCTTAAGAGTGCTAACTAAATAAATTAAAACAACAAAAGAAACAAAAAACTTCACCACAATAGAAAAGCTTCACCAAGGAACCCACGTAGCAGGCATTTTGAACACTCGCCTTGCAACACAAGCTTTAACGTAATCTTCTCCACTTCTTTATGTATGAAATAACCACCAGAAGACTCCTAAATATCACAGGATGTTCAGCTTCTTATCCTTTATCTGTTCTGTTTTAGTCCAAGACCTTGCTCCCTGCATAGCAAACTAAATCTGAGTCACCCATCACACACTCCCCTGTTTTACTTCATGAAGCAGTTTCTGCCCTTAAGAATACTTCAGAGTTGAAGTCACTGCATGTTAAAAAAAAAATACATATACACCATACACCACTTTCACCCACAAACCTCATGAGGATGCCACTCACAAGAGACCCCAGTGTCTATCCTATAGATCCAAAATAGCAAGAGTTGTTAAAATAGTCAATACAACATCTTAAGTCCCTCCACAAATAATAAAACTAAAGTTACTTCACTATATAAGAGAAGGTCATTATATTTCACATTTGTAAGGCTCAGATTGGGAAAGAGCTTCCTCTTCCTCAGAGCTCGAATCCCTTCACATTAAGTACATGCTTTGCCACTTGCCTGCTCAGACATCACCAGCACTTCTGCACTGTGCCTAAATCTTAATTAAAGGTTCCCCATATAGTTCTTCTGTATTGTCCACGAAAGCCACATAATATTCTTCTAAGTATCAAAGATTCTCAGAAAATCCATATGAAAATGCTAAGTATTTCCAATTCATATACTCCAAGCCTGCAGAAGTCTGTCAAACAGTACAACATAGATAGGCACAGCAAGGGAGTAAATTTCCCTTTGGAGTAAGGACTTCCATCCCAAAAGGCGTCTGAGTAGATCAGCAATTCATGAACTGCGGTCCATAAGGAATATGAGGTCCGTATGGAGTTGCTTGTCCGGTGAGCCATAGTGCCCTATTGTTTTCAATTTAAAGCAATGAAAAGGGTATACACAGTTCTTATTTTTCTTAAAAGATAAGCTTACTGTGAGCAGACTTGAGCACATTTATGCTCCTCCTGTCTCCTCTTCAACCTGAAACACATATCATCATTTGACTACTTTGACTTTTCCTCCTGGAAATCTGTGGATTTTGTCACCTCCTTGATTGTCTTCTCATTAGACGTTCCTCTTAACGATTCCTTGGTCATGTTCCTCTTTCCACTTGCTGGGGAATCCATCATGAACTGCAACCCTTTGCTTGAAAAACTACCCTGCTCCTGGACTGCCACATTTCATCCAAACTGCTTGGCATCTTTTTCCCCATTATCAAGCAATCAATTGAACCATATTACTTTTATCATTATTATTTATTAAACAAAAATGAGCTTCGAAGTTCTTTTCCCAAAAGCCCTTATACTTCTTCTCTTACTGTGTTCCAGTTGTTAATTGTGCAAATTAAAAGTTAGTAAAAAGACAAATATCATTAAAGAAAAAGAAAGGCAAGGAAATGCAACTCCTTTGCAACACTTTTAATCAGCAAAGAGCAGTCTGCATCCAGAGCATTCAACTGTTAGCCTCAGGCAAGCAAGACCTCTGCATGGTATGTCATCATTATTTTGTGCTTTAAAAATCACCACTAGGGCATACATCCTTAAAATAGCACAGAATATTGTTACCTGGAGATTACTTTTGCCTCAGTCCAAAAACCTATTAGGACTACTTGTCGCAAAGCAAAAAAATAAAATCAATCAATCAGATTGGCAGTAGCCTTCTTTATGTATGAAATAACCACCAGAAGAAAGACTTCTAAATATCACAGGATGCCAATAAAAAGTTTCCATTTATTTGGCATTACCAATTTCAACGTTTTCTGTAAACACAGATTTAGCTATTTGGCAACCCAGACTACTACTGTATTTAAGTAGTAGTAATTTATATCAAGCTTGCAGCAACTAAAGTGATCCTACACCATCTGTAGCAAAAACAGAGCTTCGTTCCACCACCCTGGGGTGTCTTTTTCAGACTGTTTGTGCCGGGACAGCTGCTAGCTCTGGGCAGCAGGAGCTCGCTCACACAGGGTGTGCACTGGGGTAGACACGCACCACTGAGGCACATGAGCTGCCTCCATGGGTTGCAAGCAATGCATGGTAACACATAAAGTTGCCACAATCTGCCTTGGAAAAACAGACATGCTGACAGTCACCAAAGGAGAGTAAAGAACCCGGACTAGGCTGTCTTAAGCGCCAGGCTGGTGCCCCAACATGGACTGTGCAACACAAAAAGCAACAAAGCACAGAGCGTATCTAGACAGACCCCCCCAGCATTCCGCCTCCAAGAGCCAGCACCACAGAGCACTAACTACTGGACAAGCTCGTTCTCCATCGTGGGTTGCAGGGGTGCTGAAATACAGTACTCCGGATGACTCTCAGGAAACCAAAGCAGGAAGATTAAGGGGAAGAAAACTTATCCAAGAAGGAATTTTTTTTAAAATGATTGCTTTGGTGAAGTCTCTCCCACAAACTACTGTAAGGAGCGTCTTTCTTAAGGCAATTTCCAATCCCTCTTGATTTTGCTGTTCAGCTAGCATCTGAGATCATTTTTGAAGTAATCAACGCAATTAAAGGTATAAAGATGAAAGCTGACTTGAAAAAAAAAAAAAAAAACAAGTTTAAGGACTAAGCTCTTTATCTGACTGTATTTTATGAATGTGTCTTTTATCATAACTTAACATGCTACAGAATAATTTGCAGTTTGACTGCAACATCCACACTAGGGGAAAAAAAAAAAGAAAATCACAAAAAAAATCACAGTTTAGATTTGTCATTGCCTCTCTCTCACAGATCAGTCTCAGGCTTGGTTTAAATGTATGCCAAATACGACCCAAATTTGTCGCATCTTCAACAAGTAATCATACCCAAGAACAGAAAAATACCATAAATATAATTCCTACAGTTATAAGTAACTGTTAAAGTTACCATTTTATAATTGTATGTAATTAAATAAGTACACAAAATATTTTAGGGAAACATGTTGAAATAAGGACGTGAAATTAATACAAATCCACTCCCTCTTCCCCCAGTATTTTGCCCACCTTTCACAAGATATTAAATAATATGTGCAATCCTCAACAACTTCCCGGAGCAATTTGTATCAACGGATCTTAATCATCACCTTCCACAGCTGACAGGAAAAGAAGTTTCTGGTGATACCCACTAACTGCCCAAGCTGCTACCTGAAATACTAGCCCCAAGGCCAGAAAAAAGCTCCACAGGGAAGAGCTGAACTCACCTGTAACTTAATTTAGAATGTAAAGACCTAGGACTCAAGTAATTAACTAAAATGATCTAGATCTCTCTCTCTCAAAAAAAAAATTTTTTTTTTATTATTCACAGGGGAAGAGAGAATTTAAAGTCATGTTGATAAACTTTTTGAAGAAATATAATGTAAAATTCTACTTTGAAAAAAAAACAATTTATAGCAGGTATGGAAATACAATAAGCTAATAAATAACTCTTCCTCTTACTATAACAAGCCTGCAGGTTTCTTTCCTTCAGGTCTCAATAATAAAGATAACTGGTTTTCCACTTTTAACTTTTATTTAGCCCTCTATATAGGGAAGGTTTTCTTATTTTTGCTATAACCTGCAAAAATATACCCAATTTACTTTAAATAACCAAAGTAAGGGTTGAAAGTAACATGATCATCTGTTCTATTGAATGAAGACACTTTTGGAAGCAGAAACTAAGAAAATTAAGAGCACGCTCACCTTGGGAAGTGCTGATGTGTAAGTTTTTGTTTGCTTTTTAATCATGCAGCTCCATGCTTCCAATAACGAGCTCCAGCAGTGACAAGTCGCACCTTTGTGGGACCCTCTAGAGAATGGCAACAGGTTTAAAGTACTAAGAGATGTCTTCAATTTTCTCCAATGTCTTGGAGAAACACACTGTATGCTAGCTTTCCTTATAATTATACTCAGAAGAAAAGCTTGTATCTTTTGTTTCCAGACTCAATACAGACTGTTTACAAATCTTTTTTTTTAAAAAATGATACTATTCTATAAAACAGTACAGAAACTTTTGCTTTCAGATTCCTTGGGGAAAACAGATTGAAAAATGTTTCATAAGTGTTAGTGACAGTAGCTGGTAAGCATTTAAATTTTAAATTATGTGTGATCTCACACAGAATTATTTCCCATTCAGGAGACAGCGCTTCTTCCAGTATCACCCTGAATTTTCTGGCCCCTTCAAGTCATCTCACAGGGTGCCTAACGTGGCTCCTTGTCTACTTCATTGACTGTGGCCAAAGAAAGTCAGGTTTCAACGGCATGAAGGTTTAACGGCAAATTTCTGAAGAGATACTGGCACGTACGTGCTTCCTAAAGCATTCAGTAAACACAACTTAGGTGGCACTGGGACTTGTGTGTCCACTGGGAATCCCACAGCGGGTCTGGGAAGCGCTGCAGCTCCGTGTTGCAGCCTGGCGCCTGCGAATACTGTCATGCTTGCCTCTGTAGAGAAAAGCCTCGTGAAGCTTCATTCAGAACATTTTGCTACCAAAGCTTAATCTCTGTCTTTGACAAGCCCTGGCAGGAGAGCCGAGCAATTCAAGTGAGCTCCTGGAGCAGAAAAGCAAATGAGGAGGAGAATATTCAGTTTGATTTGGAAGGAAAGTTCAAAAGAAGAAAGCCCAGTAGAACTGCAATTCTTCCAGCGTCAAAAAATAAAATTTTCTTCTCCCTACTCCTCCCCAGAATGTATTTTCTAGTAAGTCATAATTGTCGTCCAATAAATAATTAAATAAATAGACCCACGGGCAGCAATAAAATGCCTTGTGATTCACAACCAAAAGACAAATCTACGTTTCTGTTGCTATAACATAATATGTAATATCTCTTTCTCCCCAGACGTCAATTTTGGAACATTATTGTGGAATTCGCCTATTTCAAAGGTTGGTTGCTATGACCCACATTATAGCCATTACATGGATTCATTTCCTATGGGCAAGACTATTTATTTCAGTTTTATGAAGTTCATATTATGGACAAAAGACACATAAAATATACTGTAAATTCCAATAGTAAAAACTCCTTTAATATGTTCCTTTCCTTCAACAAAGGCATACTGGAACAAAGGCTTCCCCAACCATTACCTTAAAGGTATCTGCTGCTTCCCGATTCCTTGGAGCCTTATTGCTAAAATTGGTCTTTTCACTTTACTCTCCCACTCCCAGGTGAAACATGACTGTATGAACATGATTTCCTGCCGCTCCCATCACCGCCTCCTCACCTAAGCTTGCAAAGAACCAGAAAGCGTCAGTATCTTCCTGTGGAGGATGAAACACAGAGTACATGTCCTCTCTAGTTACTGTCGTACCCAGTAGCTGGAGACTAAGAACAAATTATGAACTGCTCTCTCTCCCAGTGGGTTTCAGCTTGCCTGGGAGTCCAGCAGGGCCATGGCTGTCCTGTAACGCACGGCTCTACGAAGAAAATATGGTCGCTCTGTCAAATCCAGCCTGAAAGCTCCGCACGAACTCACCATGCACACGTGCACCTTCAGAAAACAAATCACTGGCAAGCACAACAACAATGCTCTATCATAATGATTTTAAAAATACGTAAGGGAAGACCGTTTACTTGTGAGTACAAGTTTGTGATTACAAGATTGCGCCTTTCACCTAACACGTATGAGGTTGCATTTAGCAGCTAAGTTTGCCCAAGATCAGTAGCACCAAGCCAGCTGATGATGGTGCTTCCAGGGTGGCCTCATCATTCATATGACAGCCAGACACAAAGCTTTCTGCCACGGACCGTGTCTCCCAACCCACCCTCACCAGGACTGCACACTAGTAAGGTGGGTCTGCACAGGAGTTAGGTAAGGAAGCTGTAATATTTGTTTGGTGGGGCTTTTCTTAAATTATGAAAATAAAGCTAAATCTGTAATTCCTGGGTATTCCCTAGATTCCAAGACAAAACAGAGAATGGACTAGATTGTTCCTCGCCAGAAAGAAACTTGATAGTAAACACAGCATTTCACTGCCTCTGGATCCTTCTCTTTTTCCACTCCACCCTCCAACATGGAAGCACAGGAGCAAGAAAGCAAATAAATAAATAATAATTTTAAAAGTAACTTCAGTGGAAAAGAAATGAGAAACATAAAGTCTTGTTGCTTGATTAGAGCAAAGACAACTGTACCTCATCTAAAGGACTTCCAGCAGCCTGAATGGGTTCCAGAGTTTCTCAGTCAAGTCAGATACCGACAAAAATTTTAACTCCTATCTATCTTTGTAAGTAAAATCTAGCTAGTATGCAGCATGTATTTGATAAAAGCTTGCGTATAACGAGTGTCATTGGTTTTCCTTAAATGAATCTTTCACACAGCAGGAGGACAGGAGAGAAAAAAAAGTTAGGCTAAAGTAATTGTCAATGCCAGAAGAATTGACAGGGACAATTCAAGGACAGCAAAGAAATTCCTACAGCTTTTAATTTTTGAAATAGACCTGATTTTTAAATTCATGGTGTTCCTTTAAAGTCTGTCAGGTTTGTCTCTAGCAGTAGTTCCTTTAGGGCAAGCATTGTAGACAGTCTGCCTACCCTGAGGGAAACTAAGACACTCAGAAGTGGGGTAAAGAAAAGATATTAATAATTTAAGACAGTAGTCTGCCACCTCTAGGAGAAAGCAATAGTGTAAGCATAGAAACATCCAACTCTCTAGCTTATATCTGTCCTTTGTGAACATTGTAAATCTATTCATGAAAATATAAATTACTGTGCAGAGTACAACGTTATGTACAGCTCTTATTCGAGCTCCAAAAATGATCCCCAGTACTTGTTACCCGGGCCTCTGGCCACAGTAAGCGCCTCCAAAACAAGGAGAGCCGTCACTGGGATGCGAAAAGGGAGCAGTTGAATGGGAGAAAGCACCTTCAGAGAGCTCAAACAAGGAAACCCCAAGAAAACCACCTTTCTCCTTATCCATGTTAGGCAAGGAAGTAGAGTTACCATGGCCAACAAGAAGATTCCCCGAGTGAAAAGCAATTTCTATGATCCAAGCATGAACTCTGCCTACAACAGCAGCTCGCATTTCTGCTTTATATAAAGGTAACTTTTTCCTCTTCTGAGAACTTTTTCTCTTCTTTGAGGCTATTTCCATTTCTTCAGCACCCTCTCCCTGCTCAGAGCAAACACTGACAGAGCAGCCGTTTAATGGTACATTAAGCTTGTTATTCAATATTCACAGGCGTTACAAATCAATTGCACGTGAAAGCAGAAAAGAACAGATGTTAACCTAAATAATTACCTTTATTTCAAAAACATGCTTAAGCTACTGCGTGCATAAAGTAAAAATGAGTAAGCCACAGCACAGTTCACAAGATCTGTCAGTCCACAACGTTTTTCTTTTTACCCCCTCTCTCTAATTTTAGGAAAATATTAATCGAAAACAGAGAAACTCATTATTACACAATCTATTTCCAAAACAGATTGTCACTTGGATCTGTTCATTATAGGCTGATTCTTTCACACATACACACAAAACCCAAGCTTAAGAAATCTCAAGGTTTTTCATGTCAGAATGAGTCATACATGAAATTCGGTTGAAATTAGACTTGTAAGATATGAATTACTCTGACAAATCAGCATAAGGCAGGCACTCAGGGAAACCCATATTCTCTATTTTAAAAAAATAATCCAGATGTTGTCAGCATCAGGAGAGTATATCAGTTTTCTGTGTATGAATTTTACTAGAATATCCCAAACAGCATCAAAACCTGCTAAATATATTTCACTTACCAAGACTGTCCTATATACTGAAGCAACACACTCCCCATAAGCACAGAAACATGGATTCAACATAGCATGCAAGTGCGAATCATAGCAAGGCAGAAAAGGGGGAAAAAAAAAGTTATTCAGATGCAAGAGAATTTAAATCTGCAACCTAGCTATACATCCATATTTCAAGTATATATATGTATACACACGTACACATACAACTGGATAATATACAACACCTTACACAAACAAGATTCTCATTACCAGCCCCACTGGATATTTAAGGGTTTATTAAAACAAAAATATTTCCATTTTTTTTGTGCCCTAAACTGTTGTGCCCTGAAGACCACAAATGCGAACTGTGAACCTCATGCATAAGCACACACGAGTTTACTGACAGCTTTTCTAAAGACAGCAGAAATACACACACACACTTACATTCGAGTTGTATGAATTTCATGTTGCTATTGGAGAAAACTAATAAAAACATACAAATATACACAAGCAACAAAAATTTTTAAAGCAACAAAAACTTTACTACTAGATGAAAAAAATCAAAAAAATGGACTCAGAACAAAACAATACAGATCTATTCATCTCATTCCACCTTTCTACAGTAGAAAAGGTAGAATGTGACACACAGAAATCAAGCTCCTCTTGTCCCTAACTCTACAACACAACAGTGTTAGCTGAAGAACACAGAGAAGGCCACAAAGGAAAAACAGAGAAGAATCTAGATATATGGACTGAAATTTCTTTCTGTATGAACCTAAAAATCATCTCCCTTCTTCTATATCTTCTAGCAGCCAAGATTAATTTCTCTGTGAAAGCTCTTAGGGAGTCTATTCAGACAAAATATGTAAGAAACAGATTTTTTTTTTTGTTGAAGAACTATTCTTTTGATGGCCAATAGAGTAACATCTCCCAGCAGCACCAGCATTACAAGACACCTAGAATAATGAAGATTTTTGAAGTCAATACTCAAAGTCCATCAAAACAGGCTGAAAGATATTCACATACAAACACAAAAACAAACAAATAAACAAACAACAACAATAACAAAAACACAAACCCACACACAACTTCGCTTAGAGACTGGCCTTTCCTGAAGGACAGAAGCTTCTTGATGGGGTAAATGAGAGCAAGAATTTAGCTCCAGTGTTTCAAACAGAGCTCTCCTCAGACAGCCTCCATTTCCATCACCTATCAAGCATCTGGAGAAACAGCCTTTCCAGGTGAAAGTTACCAAAGTTACTAATTTTGCAATTAGTACAACAAATACAACAAGAAAGATTTTTTTTTCCTCTGTGTTTTACCAGTGATTAGGACTTTCTGTACAGGAGTCCTGCATATGAGCCTTGGTGGATGGTGCTTCCAGGAAATCCAACAGATCTCACCAGTGAGCACAAGAAGCTGCCTAAGTCATCTCACAGCTAACATCACAGGCACCTTCATGCTACAAGATTTCCAGAAAGTCTTACAACAGTTTGCGAAACAAAAAATAGTGAATACGAACTTGCTTTAACTTCCGATCCAGCAGCAGCAGGGAAGTGACTCCATGTCTCCAAGGTCACTTACAGATTCAACAATTCAGTAAAGCATAAAAGATTAAAATCAGTTTTATTGCTTGTGAGAAGGCTACAGGCAGAAACTATAAACTGACCAGACACTTGGCTTGTCACTAGCAGGATCCAGCTGTCGGCTATTTCCAGGGAAGTTACCTCATTAGCCACTCCGAAGTAAATGGACATCTTTATTTTTCTAGCCTAGAAAATGATAAATTAGCATTTAAAACAAGTTGCTAAAAAGCTACTCATAGTGGACCACAGCAGATTTTATTATTACAAAAGGGCAGCATTAAGGTCATGTTTTTGTTAATACAAAAATATAACGTGGCCTTCGCAACTCCTGCTGCCCAGGGATGGAGCAAATCGCTAGCTCCGTACAGCATCCACCACCCCGGAGAAGAGGACAGCTACGTCCCAAACTGCAAAGTCTTTGCTACCAAACTAAGCTGGTTCAAGCTAACAGAAAGATAGAAAGGTCAGGAAGCTAATGTCATCATAAGGACAGCAAATTATCGTTGGTATTTGCAGATATTAAGACAACATGATAATATAATAAATAACTGCAGTTTTCCACACAAGGACATAGCACCCTGCAAAATGCAGCATTCTTCCATACAACTGATGCATTTTTTACACTTCTCCTTGAGGATCAATGACAGACAGAACATACAATTTTAATGGATCCAATTCAAACTCCCAGTGTCCCTCTGCCTTAACAAGTGTCTTCAAATCCTGAAACCATCATCTTGCTCAATACTCTATTAGAAGTCTAACTACATGCAATGTAGCCTTTGAATCAAACTATTATAATATTTATAAGCTTAAACAAGCATGTCACATAACTAATTCCTTGCAGAAGCTATCCTTCACCCTACAGCTGTTTTCTAGTTTACCATTACCTTTTGCACATCCCAGATAATGACAATCCACTAATAAAAAAAAAGAAACAATGTAATCTTTCTTCCATCTACATCTATATAAGTGTGAAGTTAGGAGAAACAAAACAAAAAAAGGTGGAGGAGTGGGGGAAAGAAGTCCCCCACCATGGCTTTCTTTGCAAATCCACACACTTATGGGATACCAGATGAGCTAGACGAGCTGATGAAAAATGCAGAATTCCTGTTGTGTCACCACAGCCTCAGTTAGCTCTAAGATAGCCTACATTTTACACATACAAACAGACTGGAGGGAAAAAAAAAAAAAAAAAAAATGTTTAACATAATGGAAGATTGCTGGCCAGAAATATGAATACAATTGGGGCGGGGGGGGAGGGGGTCCACTGAAAATAAACTTTGAGAAGACACATTCTTTCAAATTAGATCATTAATTTTGATGCAATTTGACCTTGCTAATTTTCTATTTTTATTTGTTTTCTATTTTTTTCTATTCTTACTCCATTTAAAAACCGTTAACCAAAAAGCATTCGATTTTCAGGCTACTCTACACTCCACTGTACATTCAGAGCTTAACGCAGCTGAAGACCTTCATGCAACCATCTGCAACAGAACAAACTCTCTCATCTGTGAGGCTTTTTATTTCTGTAATAATCCAGGAAAACTGCATCTTTGCCTCTTTAAGCATGTATTGCCAACAACCAATTCCGACAACCTGAAAATACAATAATTCCCCCATACACTAATGATAAAATGACTAGAACAAAATGGTATCCCATAATAATTTTACATGTATGAAGTGTTCCCTTTTTTTTTTAGTGGTATTATAAAAGTGATGCATTGGCCATAGCATTTAGTGTTTACGACCTGCAGTAAGCTATACCCTTCTCAGGGGATATTAAATAATGCAGAAAATGTTATTCACAGTGTGTATTTGAGAAAGAAGATTGGTGTGCCAATAACCAATTCTCTTCTATGTTATAAAGAAAATCCATTAGTGTAGAAAGGAGAGGAAAACAGGAGAGAGAAAATTTATTTTCTTCCAAATTGAAAAGGTGATATGTTCATTTGTTGAAAAAAGTTCCTTTAGGTCAACAGAGCCTAAAGAGGGAAAAAAATGTAATGTTTGCTGAGAATGTGCTGAAAACACTTTGTTTCAGAGAAAAACAAATGAAAGCTCTGAAGAATCACACTGACTCATAGGAGTGGTCACATCAAAATTCTATTTCCAGAGTATCTATTAAAAATGAATTTTTTAATTATGGCATTTGTTTAAAGTACTCTTTATTATTACCACTTATACTCCACTACTCAAAGATCACAATGATCTGTGTGAATTTTAATATCTCTGGAAATACTACATTATCCATTTTACTGATCAATAAATGCTTATATGAACAGCTAAGTGACTTGTCCCTGCTCACAGAGCCAAACACATATCTGTGAACATAATCCTAATATCCCAACTCCTAGCAATCTCTTTGCCACTGAATACTAGCCTTCCTAAAGTGAGATTCAGCCTTTTGTCACATTTTGCCCTCTTTCCAAGAAGCCTGGCAAAGCCAGCACTGAGGATGTATGCTCACTTCATGGGGCTGATTCTTGAGAAAACATAAAGTTTTAAAAAGCTGCTTTAAAAAGCCGCCTTTCTGCGTGTGTGAGAGACACTCCGATCTCTCACTGCAACAGACAGGTAGCAGCCGCCATCCGCGCGGGCCCCAAGCAGCCACAGCAGGAGCTCATGGGCTGAGGGCTTTCAACAGCGCAGCCACTACTTCCTGGTGCCCTCTCAATGCAGAATCTTTATTTTGCAGATAAATAGTGACAGAAAAAGCTCTACCTTAATCTTCTTTAGGCAGTTAAGTTTCTTAAGGGCCAGTAATGTAGGTAGACGGGAAGGTAGATCAGAAACAAAGTTAAAAAGTTAAACAGGTACACAATGGACATGACAAGAAGCAATCATAAATTATCACCATGAATTACTAAAATATAACCTCAAAACTCAGTAGGAACTTGAGAAATGCAACGCACGTAATCAACCAATTTTAGAGCAGAAAGTTTTCAAGTGTCCCCTGAAACACACACACACACACACACACAAAAAAAAAAAAAAAAAATCGAGTGTCAGAGTACATAATAGATGTGCACTCACAGCCCGAAAAATTAGAGTTGACAACATATCAATCACTTGAAATGTTTTCAAAAAATTACCAAAAGGATATTTTAGATACCCCTGCTTTACATCCTTTGCTTGAACCCCAAAAAGAAAACCCATGTTAATTTATAAGCGTGGGTAAAAATATAGAGATTTAAAGTATGTAACCAGTATTGAAAAATTAACACTGTTTTCTAAATAGCTCTGTTAACTCAGAACATAGATTTCAGACCCACAACTAAGGACAAATCACATTTACAGTCATACAACAAGCTTCAGGCACAATTTGTGCATTGCTGTAGGTTTACTGAATCTTGTCAGCAGGAAGTGAACTCTTTGCGCAGTAAAAAGGCCAAGGCCATCAAAGTGCATTTGCAGCAAAGACTTGGGAAGTACCAGCAAAGCCAAGGAAGAACCTAAGAAGCAAAGGCACAGGATTCAGCTTTCATCCAAATAAATACAAGCAGCCCAGGGACTTAATGCCATAGCTCTATCCAGGAGCCCCATCCATCTCCTAAAATTCACAAGTTACCCAGCAACTCTTACACCCTTAACACATTGTTCAAAACTAACACCATTAGCGTTGGCGGTCTCTCTGATAAACCCCTTACAATTGCAGTGGAAGCTCACGAGCCTAAAGATGTTGCCCTTGGGTTCTCTAGTCACTCCATTCTGTGCACCAGACTTAAAAAACCGACCTGAAGGCAGGAACACATTTAACTTTTCTAAAGTTGCCATAATTCTGCCTATATTTCAAAATAATTCAACAAAAAAAGTCTAAGCATTTTCTGAAGTCAGTTATTTCCCACTTTTATCAAGAAGCTGACTTGTTGCTTCCAGAAAAGTCCACAAAAATCCAGTATCTAAATCCCTACTTCTCCAAAATAAAAAAGTACACTTACTTTTTAAAGTTATATTTATCTCCTATGCTCCCTTTTTAACCCTCACTCAAATCAAGCCTATTAGATTTACAAGGAGCTCAGAAAACAAAACTTATTTTCAAACTATCACACCATTATTGCAGTGGTGCCAAGGAGCAGCACACAGTTGCAATTTTCATCCTTTAGAAGGAAAACAGAACATCTGTCATCAAGAAATGCTTGGTTTTGTTGCAAACTTCTTCAAAAAAGTCACTGTTTATGACAGAATCCCGCTTTAGTAACCCCATTCCATCTCCAGTTGTAGCAAACATAGCGCTGTCAAAAATTGGAATAAAATAAAATGCCAGACCAATAATCCTTTAGAAAACAGAACTAAATAAAGTCAGAAAAAAATAAGTCTGGGGCATTTTATTTATTTTTAAAATGCCGCCAAATAGCTCCTGTTTTACAACCAGTGGAAAACCTTCCCGACGCCCCCAGCTGCTGCTGGCTGCAACGCGGGTCTCCCCCGCTTCCCCCGGGCACGGGCGCGCTCCCCGCCGCGGCCCGGGGGGCGCCCCGCTCCACCACCTCCGCCGGGGCACATCCCCCCCGCTCCCCGCCGAGGACGGATCCCTCGCAACACCCCTCAACATCAGGGGAACGGCAGCAACTAGGGCAGGGCGGACGTGCCGCGGCGCTGCCGCCCAGGCCGCGGGGCCCACGAGCGAGCGGTGCCCGCGCCCGGACGGACGAGGACGGGGAGGAAGGCGGGGGCCGCTTACCGGGCGGTGCCGAGCAGCGGGTGCTTGGTGCCCACCAGCTTGCGCACCTGCATGGCGATGTTGCTCAGCTCGTCGCTCAGCAGGCACCGCAGGCTCATGAAGGACGTGGGGTAGCCCACGAGCCTCTC
>JAWLRI010000070.1:1612719-1627915 GCA_034781795.1 Crypturellus tataupa
CCGGGGGAGGGTGTGGGGTGCGCGGCGGCGCCCCCCGGCCCGGCCGAGCACGGAGGGAGGGAGGGAAGCGGCGTGCGGAGCGCGCGGTGTTACAGCGCGGGTGCCGCTGCGAGGCCTGTGCTTGCTGTGCCGCGCGTCTCGGCGAGAATGCTTTAAATAAAGTTTTGCTTTCTTTGCACCGGGCCGTTTTAGTCGGCTGCTGCCACGGAACAACCTGCTGGTAAATGGGGAGTTTCGGCGTGGAATCGTGCTCCGAAAGTGACGGGCGGCCGCGGCGCGTCCCCGCGGCGAGGCGCAGCTCATGGGAACTGCCCGCGGGCGGCCCGGGAGGAGCCGCCAGGCTCCCGCCCCGCGGGGCCGCGAGCTGCGCGGGTCTCTCCTCGAGCCGCGTCCCTGGATGTGCGACGGATGCGGCAAGAGCCCTGCGGAGGAGCCGGCACGGTTACGCAATTAAAATGATAATACTGCGCATAGACCGAGCGGGGAGGAGAGCGGCTCTGCGGGCAGCAAACCTGCCGTTCCGTAACGTGTGGAACTCCAGCGTTTCAAAATCCCTGCTCTTTCCAAGCACTGGTTGTTTTCTAAGAGACTGAACAGCCCTGCCCCCTGTCAGAGTTCCTTTAGAGCAGGGCAAGAGCCTAACCTGCCCCATGCAGCACAGAGAGCTTCCCCGGGGCTCAGCAGTACTCGCCATAGGCTGCCATCCTTTGGAAATGCCCATCGCTAGAGAAACAAAGCGCACGTTTTGTCAGGGAGTTTCACAGTCGGGTTTTTTGTTTGTTTGTTTGTTTGTTTGTTGAGAGCAAAATAAAGCGAAAATCTTAGTGGATATTTTGAGAAGATTATACTTAAGAGCCCCTATCTGGCACCGTTAGCCCAGCCCCCTTCTTTCCTTTCCCTTTGCTCGACAACATAAGAGTGTTGGCTCTTTTAGACTAGTGGTCATAGTTTCTTTCCCCTAATCGGCTCACTTCTTTCCTGCAGCCTCCCACACCCTCCCTTCTAGCTAGAGCCCCCTCAGCTTTTGGTTAAGTTCCAGTGATCCTTTTGTCTTTACGTCCTGCATCTTGATCATGGGCTCTTCTTTCTACACACATTCATGTATACAAAGAACATACTGTAAGGCCAATTCTGCCTGCAAAACCCACTGCAGGAAAGTCTTGCCCATCCCCAGTAAACTTTCCACAGATGCTCACTGCAGTTGGATTTTTCAGACACTAGAATGTGAAAACACCATTCTGGCCAGGGGTGGGTGTTTACATTTTTTAATGGAAACAGTCTGAGATATTCCCCACTCCTCCCTAGTCTCAGTGCAAATCTCCTGCCAAATTTGAATTTTAGAACATGGAGATGCTAGGGTTTCTCTATCATGCTGTCCAATAAATTTGTTTATCACAAGCAAGATAATGTATTTTTCCCCAACCGTGTTCTGCAGATTGACTCGGCTATTTTAAAAATCAGCTTCAGGCTGAGATTCCAATCATATAAAAATGAATCACAAATCAGTTAAAATTTGACAAGGTCATAAGGCTTCAAAAGCCAGAGCCTTTTCCTGTGTAATGAAGGACAAATTTACTGCTTTTTGTTACTTGCACTGCTTACAATTTAGATTTGCTCAGTGCCTCTCTTCAAAAAATATATTAGAAGTACAAGTATGATGTGCTTACTGCATTTTAAGTTGTGGACAAAACAGCATGCATTTTTTTTTTTTTTCTTCTTGGCTCATTTCCCCTCAGATTCAACAGAAAAACCCACATTATTTCAAGAGCTCCCGTGACTATACAATAGATGTGTCTATTTCTTTTGAGTCTTAAGTAGAGAAGAAAAATGAAGCTCTTTTTCCTCTATCAATTGACATTGTTAAGCTTCCCAGGAGGAGAAAGAAGCCACTGCGGGAGGCCAGTATCAAAGTTGAAGAACAAAGATGAGAGGTGAAGAGACACTTCTGTTTACAGCAGCATGCTCCAGACTAATATACTAGAGAATACATCAAAGCCACCACTAATGCCAACTCAAGGTATCTTTTCTAACAAATAGAATGGGGAAATACTTTACGGACTACCGCCTTAAATAAAACTTTTGCAAGATGCTCTCATTTGACTGAGGAACATTTGACCTTTCAGTCTTTCATTGTTAGTGTAGCCTTATCTGGATGTTGCTTTTTAAGTATGTTAAATCTTTGGTCGTAATCTAAGACTTGTTACGCAAGTGAAAGCTGACGGCAGTATGTATGTCTGCTCCTCGTGAAGCCATCCAAGTAGTTCGCACACCCACATACACACACAGACATTTGACTGAGTTCATAACATCCCGGGGAAGCAGACAGTTACGATCATTTCCATTTTGCAAGTCAGGAGGTTTAACAGAGGTTATGTGATTTGCCCAAGGTTTCACAAAACCCCTGAGGCAAACTGAGGAAATAATTCACTTCTCTTGACCTCCAGTTCTGTTCCCTGTCTGCAAGGCTGCCTGTTTTCCTGCTAGCCTACAGACTACAGCATGGGATGAAGGCCTTATTGATTCTGGGCTGGCTGTTGAAACAACAGCATCGCAGCAGCAGCACAGCTCCATTGCTAGCGGCTTTGGGGCAGATTCTGTTCAGATGGCACTCATTGAACCTGGGTTGATTTTAGTGCAAAGCATGTGCCCTGGACAGAAGTTGAGACTAAAAGGTATTAAGTTTTAAGCCTAAATGTGCATACATGGATAGCAATATCAGAAAATGATTTGTTTTTGGTTGATAAATGACAAGTGTGTAATAATAAATAATAATGCATCATAATAAATGATAATAAATGCATGTATTAAATAAATAGAGCGGAGGTACAAAGATCTGCTGTATGGTGCATATTGCGCACAAAGACACGCTATGCCAAGCGCGGCTGAAAAGCCAGAGCCGCTGGTAGCTCTCCCAGCCCTGCTCGGGCGACGGGACCTGCCCCTGCTGTGCTCGAGCTCCCAGGACGCAGCTCCATCTCACCGGCTCGCCTCGCAGAGACAGCAGATCAATCGAAGTCCCTCCATTTCAGCAAGCCCAGTAGGAACAGAAACAGATGAAGGCACGGCTGATAACTCACCTCCCTCATAGTCACCCAGTGGGATTTTTTTTCCTCTCGACACAATTTCAATTGCAAAACAGCTTCTTAGACTGACTAGTCTTCCTCTGACTAGTAGTAACTCTCAGCAGGTGAATTTGGAAAGCTTTCAAGGGTCACTTAAACCAGTAATATTTTATTGCTGAGAAATCTATAGAAGCAAGGGGAGGAAGATGAGTACTGTGCTGCTTGTGGTCATAGGCAGTCGAAGCTGGCACAGGATCCATCATGCAGTACAACACCGGCCTTTAAACATTCTGCTTTTCCCTCAAATCTCCTCCATCATTAACTTCCCCGTGAAGCCTCAGCTGTTCAGTCCCAGCTCTGCAGCTTGGCAGCCTCTCAGCTGCTCGTGTTTAGCTGCATTCTAGTAGTAGTGGGAAACTCCATTCAGACACATCTTAAAACTGGCCAAGGAGGTGATCCCTCGTCTAAGCAATGCATGGTCTAGACAAGAGTGAAATGCAGCAAACAATATATGAGAGCCTGACGGAGCACAGGCTTACTCACATGCCCTCTATTTCCCCTCATCCCCCACACATCTATAGATTTTATATGGATTTTTTTTTTCAGTGAGTTCCATTCCAGCATCATTAAAATCTTAGAAGATGATATTTCTGTGAGTACAGCAGGAAAAATGTGAAGTGGGATCTTAGGTGAAAAATAGATTCAAAAACTCTTCCTAAAGCCATTATTGAGGTGTGATGCAACTGAGTAATTAATGTCCTGGTCTAGTAGGAAAAAAAAAAAGGAAAACCTACCCAACATATACATTTTCTATGGATTTAAATAAATGTAAGCATTTCTCACTTAAAATGCTTGTTTCTCAGAGACTAAGTATATGTAATTTATGAAGTGTTATTTATATTTTGCTGCTTGCTATTCACATGCATAATCAATTCATAGCTAGAGTGTTCAATGTTCTTTTTACTAGTAATGATCAGTTGAAAGTGTGTGGGGAGTGAAATGTGTGGGGAATTTTCTTCTGTTCTCTTTAATAACTGACAGGGGAAGCTATGGATTCTGCACTCAGGCTTTTCCTCTATGGTAAACTTTGTGGAAATCACTGGTGCTTTTTGTTATCATCACCTTTGGTTCTGTACTTTTCTATTCATAACTCCCCCTTGAAGTCTGCCGGAAAGATCCAGTTCCTGAAAACCCCCTAACCCAATTCCTGAATGGTGCAGAACAGCAGGAATGCTCAATCTCAGAGACATGGCACTAGCTTGCTGTTTACTGATGAACTTTAAAGCTCTGAATGCTCAAGGAAACGGTTGAGCACTCTGTGCTCTCTCGCTGCATAAAATCAGCTGGAGAGTAAGGCCTTTCAGGGAGCCAAGTCTAAATATTTGAAACTCAGCCTAGATGACAAATAAAATGGTTTTTAAAATTAAGTTAGATAATCTAAGTTAAACAGAATCATTTGAATCAGTCCTTGTAATTCTGTATTGGAACAAAGTAATGCATTTTAAACAGCACCAGCTAAATGACTTTAGGAAATTAAAACAACATAGAACAAGATATCACTTATCTACACTCTACTCATTCACACTATGTGGCCTATACATTTTCCTCCTGATATAGGGAAACCCTTTGGTTCAATAATAGATGTTTTTTAGTAGGATTCCCTCTGCTTTTGATTTTGCCCCTTTGTCAAGGGCCACTGGAAACAAAGAATGATGATCCTCAGTGTACAATGAGAGACACATTTTTCTTTACATCGCCTTGGCTCACTGCATCCGTTCTTGTTTTAACCCCTGTAATTGAAAGGCCTGGTTGCCACTTCAGTACATTCTCTAAAATGATTAAAATAATAACAATGTGGCAGTCCTTGCTGTTTCTGCTGTACAAGAGACAGAACAATTGATCTAAGCCAACACAGTTAAGCAAGCTATCGCGGGAAATAAATCACAAATCATGCTAATGCAAAACAGAATGAAAGAACATTGGGTCAGATGAAAGGGCATCTAAGTATCCCATGTCTGTGATAACAACCAGAATGCAATGTTTAAGGGAAGAGGATGAGATATCAAGCAGGTTTTCTGTGAAATGCCCTCCCAGCTTCCCACTGCCTGCACTTCAGACACATCTTGAGCCGGATGTTATATCAAGTCTACAGTTTCATAAAGCCAAACTGGATGTATTTTCTAGAGCTCTGTTTAAGTTCTTTGAGCCTGTTTACACTTTTTCTACCCCAGACATCCTGTGGACATGCGTTCCACAGTTTCGTTATGCATTATGTGGAAGAAAATACTTCATTATGTTTATTTTAAGCCTGCTGACGAATAGGTTACATTAAAAGCCAATGAGGCACACCCAGGCTAGTCTAGAAGGTTTGGACAGGATCTCTTTCCATCCCTTTCTTTTTTAATTCCCCTGCACCTGCATTTTGCTCACTTTTTCTATCTTTCATTCCCTCTTTCTTGTATCCTCATTTTTTCTCTGGAGATATAATCACCAGAATTACGAACACATACTTGTTACCTTACAAAATTTAAACAACCAAAAACGCAGCAGTCCTTCAGAGAAGCGCTATTCTAGTGCAACGCCACTGATCTGCAAATTTAGTCTTAAACTTTGGCACCTTGGCTCTTCTCTGAGCTCCGGAGTGGCAGTGACCTGCTTTTCCGAGGGACTCGGCACCCACTGCTTCCTGGGGGCAGCTCCAGGCGCTTGGCGCACACAAGCGAACCCTTTTATGCAAAGTGTCTGCCTGACTCTGGGCGCTCAAGTATTAAATTTTCACTCTAGAGTTATCTTTAAAGAGTAGTAACACGGATGTAGTCAGCTCTGGAGTGAAATTAAGGACCTTTAGACTGGCTGGGCAACCCTTACTTGCAATGACTTAAGATAAGAAATCCTCTTGAGTTAAATATTACTAAACATGAGGAAAGATCTTTTTTTTTTTCATTATTTCTTCAAGATGCCTCTTCAGGATTTCTTCAGATAAAAGCTAGAGAGCACAATCATCTTGATTTCAGACTTTTTTTTTCAACAAAACACACACCTAAAGCCTGACCTTACTCTTTCACCTCCACAGTCAACCAATAAACTTTTCCTCTCTTCTGTATTTTTTCTTTCTTTCTTTGTTCCTCTCTCAATTTTGGAATTTTCTCAGACCTCTTCATGAGCCAAATTTCTCTTCTTGCCTTCAATACATTCCACTTTACATGTCTTTTTGCTTTCTCACCACCTTTCTATGTGTCAGCCTTGCTCCATTTCTTCTCCCCAGTGGCATTCAGAACTCCTGCCACTTTCATACGCTCTCACCATTTTAAGCCGCTTTCCCACATGCTCTCTCTCACGAAACACCTTCCTGCCGCTGATTTCTGAAGCACAGATGCTTGCTCACTTTCCATGATGGCAACAACAGCTCTAAGAGAAACATATCATTTCCCCTCCCGCAATTCATGCACAAATGCCTGGCATGTGCTGCTTGGAGAAAGCCTTTCAACTTTGAATTTCCTTGCTTTGTGGAATCTGTGAAAAGTCTGATAAATTGCAGCCTTGGCAGTTAGTTCAGATAACCGTATTTGCAACCAATTGAGGCAAAATCTGCCAGTGGTGCCATCCCTATGCTCTTTCAGAGGTTGCTGGTGTTTCAAGGCTGAGCTCGATGTCAAGATGACTCAATAGGAGGCTCAGATGCCACTTTCTTCCCAGAAGGTCACAGGACATGTTCTCATGGAGATGGCACCATCCTATGGAGTATCAGAGCTGGTTCTGGTTCAAGCTGTGAGGCTCTCCAAGTGCATGATCTTTTGGCACATTATCTCCCTAAACTTGTAATTTCTTATCTGCAAAATGAACTGATAGCTGCAGATTAGTTAACAACACAGGTCCAGACAAGAAGACTTGGCTTAGTCATGTGGGCAGCTAAGTTTTGAAGCCAGCCTTAGATCTGGTTTAGGTTTTGTCAGTACAGGTTAAGCCAATAAAACTCCGTCTCCAGCTTCTTGCACTGGGGCTAACATGATTACTCCCTTTAATTGTGACACGATGGTAATTCACAGGAGGCAATTTCTCAGATTGCCTTGATGTTGAAGCAGTGCTACAGAGCCTTGACAGCCAGCTTACTACTTGAGCTTACTGCTGGGCTCACCAGTGCAAGAGAGAGATGGAGCTGCTGGAGCAAACCCAGTCTTCACTGGCTGCTAAGATGATGAGGGAACTGGAGCATCTCTCATATGAGGAAAGGCTGAGAGAGCTGGAGCTGTTCGGCCTCGAGAAGAGAAGGCTTAGTGGGGATGTGGGCAGTGTGAACAAACACCTTGGTGGGAGCAGAGCCGGCACATCCAGACTCTTCTCGGTGGTGCCCAGAGGTAGGACAGGCAAAGGGCGTAAATTGAAACATGGGGAATTCCATTTAAACACAAGAAAAAACTATTTTTATTGTGAAGGGTGATAACTGAGAGGTTGTGGAGTCTCCATCCTCGGACAAACCACACTGGACAGAGCCCTGAGCAAGCTGCTCTATTTCATAGAATCATAGAATCACAGAATGCCTAAGGTTGGAAGGGACCCCTGGAGGTCATCTAGCCCAACCTCCCTGCACATGCAGGGCCACCTAGGGCACGTGGCACAGGACCGCATCCAAGCGGGATATTTGACGGTGTCTGGAGTAGGAGAGGTTGGACTAGATGATCTCCAGAGGTGCCTTCCAACCTCAACTATTCTATGAGTAAAGAATGTTATCCTACGCTGGAAGTATGTGATAAATCCTAGTCCTGAATACATTTCTGTTATGTATTCCCAAGGTATGTTTGTTTGTTTTTTTTGACAGACTTTTAGACACAGTGATGTGAATGCCTTGCCATTATATATTAGGATGTGTAAAATTCATGTAAATATAACTGAGAAGATCAAGAGACTGAATCACATGTCATGTAAGATTCTGGTGAGATGCTGCCAGGAAAGCAAGCGTTGCAGGAGAGCAGTAATTGTCAGATAATGACATGTCAAAGCCCAGCTTTACTCAAGTCTAAATCATTTAGCACACGTCACTTTAAATATCTGGGCATGTTTCTTTAGGTCCAGGAAAAAAGTGAATAAGCTACTATATCTTGTGTATGCAATGCAGGAGGTAATTTGGACAAAATGATGTAATGTTTTTGAAAGCCTGACAAGAAAATTAAGGATAAAAAACTCCAGAATGACTTTTATGAATGAAAAGAACCTATAATTGTTTTCCATCCCTTGACAGATGTTACTTAAACTGACATACTATATCATGCAACAAAGCTCACTGGGGAAATACAGGATTATTAGAAAACGTATAAACCACTTTCTTTATTGTAAAGATTTCTTTTATTCACCACAGAAAGACAAAGAGAGGAGGGATTCCTTTTGAGAACGGCTTGATGTAGATTACTGTAATAATGTTTTAAGAAGTGTATCAGCACAATTGATGTATTAAAAAAAAAGAATCAAGTTAAAAGGAAGGGGGGACTTTCTGCCATACCTAAACCCCCATGCAGCTTCTCCTCTGCTCCTCCTCCTTTCGCTGCCCCCCACATGCTCTCTGTGCTGTCTGCCTGCCTGATGTACATAGCTCGGAATAGAATCTGGGTGACTATCCCCTGCATTGAAGGGAAAACAAGGAGACTTCTCTGTCCTGCTGCCTTCTGCATGGAGAGGGGAGAGAAGGGGAAGGGGCGGGTTAAGCTGTGGTTGAGAAACAGCAGGTGAAGGGCTGGGTTTGCCTTGGCTGCAGATATTCTCAGTTCACCTCAGAGGGAGCTTTGCAGCTGCGGGCTGGCTGCAGGGAGAGCAGGTCTGCACCCGTCACGGCTTCCGAGCCTGACACTTCCCTGGTTTCAGGGTATGAAAGAAACAGGAGATGGAAAGATAAGAAGCAGGAGAGACTCTGAAGTACCTCAGACTTACCCCAAAGTGGCGTTTTAAAATACGTGTCAAAATTTGGGATTTCAACTATTAGGAAATAAGAAACCCCCAGGAGCAGAGGGCTTTGGTACGTACTCTTCATGACATGCATTACTGAGCAAGCAGACCCCAGTTTTAACCAAATCAGGCTTTTTTAAAAAGCTTCACAGGCTCCTTTCTAATGAAGTAAGGAGTTTGCAAGGCTGTAGAGCATCCAAGTTCAAGCGGAGTGTAATTAGTTTAAGTTTCTTGCCCAGCCACAGGCCCTTCCTAGTCCCACACCCGATCCTTGTGCCACGTTCAGAGGCACCGGGTAGCCGCAGCAGACAGGATGCAGCAGCAGGCAGAGGGCAGAGATTTTCACCCAAAGAGAGTACTGATGGCCAGAGCAGCTTTTAGTTACTTGGTTTTACATGCATCGCTGGTACCTTTTTAAAGGTTTAATCTCAACCGTTTTTAAATGATTTTACTGTTCTCTGATACTGAAGACGGAAAAGACTTCTCCTTGCATAGTTTTGCTGTAGGAAATACTAGAAATTAAACAAACAAAAAGGCATTTTAATAGAAGGCACAGAAGTATTTAGTAAAGCACCAGAGGAACAAATTAACAGTTCTTTCCATTTATCAAATTACATGACGTTTCAGGCAAGAAGAGCAATCATTAATTATAATAAGTTAAATAAAGCTCCTCCACATTTGCCATAACTTCAAAAAACATTAACAGTGTTAGGGCTCTATCTTGCCATTAATCTGCACAGATTCGACACTGATACTCTAAGGCAACACAAAGACTGAAATGTTCATTAATATTAAAACACCTCCAAACATTTCCAGACCTTCATCACACTTGGAAAGCCGCCACCGCTCTCACTTCAGCTGCCTCTCTGTGCCTGCTTCGAAGAGGCCACGTTTTAACATTTTGCAGAACAGCCTCTAATCATCGAAGGAAACTCTGGGCTGGGATTAGCACCCCCGGCAGCGATCTGGGGAATATACAGGCACTGCTGCATGAGTAACACAGTGGGCACTCGTCCCAACACAGGAACAAATGAAGTGCCCCAGCTTGAAAAGGCAGGGATGAAATAGCAGGGCTGAAGTGCAAATGGGAGCTGGATGGAGGTGAAATGAGGCAGAAGTTCACATGTGTGTTTTCCACATGTGTGAAAGTGGCTGACCGTTTAAAAAAAAAAAAAAAAAAAAAGAAGAAGAGAGTAGATATTTTAATTAGTACATGCATTTATTTGCCTCCGATGGCATAAATAATCTATCCTCCTTGCGTCTGACAAAAAAAAAAGGCTACAGAACTGAAGAAAACATTTCCACTTTAAATCAAATTAAAAAAACAAACAAACACATAACTGTACTTTTCTATGAATGCATATAATTAATTTCTTTGCTCAATTAAACACTTCAACAAACAGAATACCTGAATTTAAATAGCTGTTTACTATGACTTCACCTGGACTACAGGTGAGGTGGGACTAGAGGAGCTTACAAAAGATTGCATAGACATGTTGCTTTTTCCACAGTGACTGGCGTTACTGGGCAACCCGATGGAGGGCTGAGAACTTCTTGGCTAGCAAGGAATGAAAAGGTAAATTAACAACAATTTTAAGTGAAAAAAAATAGTAAAAAACGCGTATTTATTTTGGAGTCAGGGCTTGTGGCTATTACTTGGAAAAATACAGCAGCTCTGCCTTTTTTCCTCCTGCTTTCTCCCCCGCACATCCGTGCAAGTGTGCATGTGTGTATTTAAACACATTTCCTCACGTACAGTGGCACACATGCGGATCCACGATGCGTTTTCTTGTCGGAAAAGGCAGGAACAGGAGGGGGAGCTCTCATTGCACCGGCCGAGGCAGAAAGCGCTCCGGGGCCCAGGGCTCCTCGCCCAGGCCCGAGTGCCAGGGAAATTACCCTGATTTCCCCAGTGTTACTGCAGGGCCTCAGCAAACCATCGTGTCGTTCCTAGCTTGCCCGGAGACTGCCGTTTGTTTGATGTCGTTGCCTTTCTCTCTTAAGCTGTCATGCTGCTTACATATTTACCAGCTGGAAAATTGGGCCTGCTTGTTTATCTCATCCTCTGTGGCAGGCAATAATGAAAAGAAATATCTCAATAATCATGTTAAAGAGACTGGCACATTAATAAAGACTAAGCCAAAGAGCTTATGGAGATGCATTGCGCTTATGTTATCTAAGAATCAATTCCAGTAAATGGATAGGTGCCAATTCAAAACATGTAAGAACTAATAAATAGGAGTATGAATAACAGAAGATAAGTTCAACCTGGGGCAACTTGTTTTACTCATTACTTTAGGCAACTCATTTGCACCTATCATTTTATGCACAATATTTGTTTCTCAGAAGTCCAAATTACTGTGCTTGCAAAAAATCAAGCACCAGTTTAAAGCTGTAAATGCAAAGCCTGGATAAAACAAAAATATTGAGCTTAGCAAATTGCCTTGTGAATTTAGGGAATGGAGGAAAAGAAATCCAGGTTCTTCCTGTGACTCTTTAAGGGTACTTAGTGACCACCAAAGACAGAATCATAGAGCTTTTCTCTTCCCAGCTTTGAAAATAACTGGATATTTATCCCCCTCCACCCATCAAACAAATAAACCCCTTCAGCAGGCAAGATTCTTTCAGATCAGTTATGGTAGGTAGGAAAGAGAGAGACATGAACCACCCCCCCTCTCTTTTTTCTCATATTGAAAAATAATATTTTTCTTTGAAGCAGAACAGAGATGTATTTTGAATACTGTGCATTCTAAAAATTGGGAGTTTTGTTTTCCAATCCACACATTATAAATGACTAACTTAATGTCCTCTTGAAAATTTCCTATTTGGCTTTATTACAGTCAGAGGCAAAGTCCTCACTGATTTCAATAGGATTGGGATTTTATCTTTGCTGATAGTTGCTTGTTGAGATCATAGATCCCATATTTCTATCTTGGAAAAAACAAATGTAATCCTACTGATCTAATCTGCCAAATTTATTCACCTGTTTGCAGAATCCGTGCTGAGCACTCTTGAACCAAGTTTCTTTACCAAAATACAGGTTTTCATGCAAGAAATATGTGCTGTCACATTTCAGGAAGTGTGTTTAATGTTAGGGTCTCTGTAATGTCAATACCAGATTTATTTTCTCCTAGCTTGATGAAGATGTTCAGATCAGTGCCATTATGTGAGTGACAAATTTATGGCTTCTGTAAATCCTGATATTCTGTCTCCCCTTATGAGCTTCATGAGCTGACATTCAAAATCTGAACATATTCCTTTTTGGCTAATCTTTGCCTCCCAAGTAACAAATGGAACAATTAAATGGTTTCCAGAACTTATTTTAGTGTCTAAGATGTGCGTCAGATAATGCCTGAGCACTCTGAATACATAAACTTCTGTGCTGGCAGTTGATGGTCTTCCATATGCTATCACTAACATTTTCACCAGAATATAATAACATGAAATAATATGTAAATGGAAATAATAACAGTTCTAAAAAGTTAGGAGTCATGACAATTCCAGAGATAATTCTGCTGTCACATGAAGGTAACTTATTATTAGAACATGGAGAGGTGGAGCTTCCAGATCCACCTGAAGTCCATCCTAACACCAAGATGACAGGATACACTCTAAGCATGTGTTTGAGAGGTACTGGGCACCTGTAGGCTGGTTTTAAGGGGCTTGCCATAGAAAACAAGGTCTATTGTGAGGAGTGATAAATTCCATTTGAAAAATCCTTGGCGTCTGCAAGCAGAAAAAGAGTTTGAAAGTTACTGTGTGGTGAACAAGACCTGAGGATTGGGATCCAAAATTAGTAGCAAGAGGTGCAAAAGGTCCTCAGGCTACAACCAAGCCTTCAGTTGTTAGTTGGGAACTGGAAGGAATGACAGATTTAATCGTAAAGGACGTTAGTTTTTGTCTTCCCATTGTAAGCTGCTGAAGACCCTTTGCTCTATTTGAGTTTGCAGTTATATTCTCCAAAGTCCTTCTAAAATTAAAGTTTGTCTATGCTGACCATTCAGGATTAATCTTTCTGCCCGATTACCAACTCAGTCTGTGCAATTTGTTCAGAGAAATATTGTTGTGTTGTAATATGTATAGGAAGTGTTGAGAAGAATTCTATTAGGTGTTCTCAGAAGTTTCACTAAATACAGTAACCACACAAGGCAAAGAAAGGTGTATCAGGAAAGGTCACTTTGAAGTGATGTTACAGTATTTGTTTATGTATTTATACATATTTCTATTTTAAGCATAGCTGTTTTAAAGGATTACGGTTTGGGGGGGAAAGGTCTAATATTTTTATTAAAGCTATGCTATCAGCTTTTTCAAGAAACCAGTCTCTGATATAAGAATTCATTTTGTCTTCTTCATTGGGATGACTTTACATATCAGATAAATAATGGTGATTCAGAGTAGTTTTCTGGCATTGGCTTTGCTTTTTAAAGCAAAAGGTTTTGAAAAGCTCTGGTGCTACATGAGTCTGTGTTTATAAGCAACTTAGGCATGTGCTGTCTATCTTATCCTTACTAAATGAAGCATATATTGCGATTCAGGGAATATCTGTTGTACTTCATAAGAGTTCAGCCATACTGAGCCATCGGCAAGAGGGCACTGTCAACAGCAAATGGGGTTGCTGGTGGTGGGGAGCACAGGAGGGAAACCTCCCTTTCAACCACCACACTTTGGAAGTTACCTATGTTAGTTTCAAAACTGTTAGCATTCACTGTGGTTTTTTTTTTTTTTCAATGTTACAGGCAAAAACGAAAAGAAAAAAAGATTCCAGGTCTTATTATGGCTACTGCTAGCGACTCTGAGGCCAGACCTTGCATTCCTGGGGCTCCTCTGAAGTGCGAACCGAGCCCACGGCACATCCCTTCTCTGTGGTTTGACTCCTGCAGCTCTTTTGCTGCTGGCGAAGACTCCTCAGGAGTCCCTGTGAGGTCCTGTTGTGCTGCTAAAAAATATCTTCAGTTCTCTCTTTGCAACTTCTGCCTTACTCTGGGCTGCGAGGGAAGTGAGAGCACCTTTGCCTCGCAGTAGTCACCACTACTCTCTGCTCTAGCTCTGCTCTAGGATTTTTCAGCTGGAGGTCTGTTTGCTCTCTTACCTTCTATTGCTCTTTCTAATAGCCAAGGCTATGCAAAATCCTGGTTTCTGCCTATTTCAGTGCCACGGGAGGGGAAAATGTGCTCCTTGTCACTAGTCACTCTGCCATCTGAAGGGAATCAGCAAGGCTCATTTTATCACGAAACGAGCAAAGGAGTTCTGCTCAACTTTTTTTTTTTTTTTTTTTTTCTCTCAAAAATGTGAGAGATTTAAGCATAAGAAACCGAATGTAAATGAGACATTGTTGCACGCAAAACGAACTTCTCATTGACAGGCTCAACAGAGATTTTAAGGAGATCCTACTCATACCCACGCAGAACACATTTAATCTTCCGAGTATATATTTAAAGAAAAAATGTATCATTTTAAGCCTTCCTGCAGCCGTAATGAAAAACCCCGCGCAATCACAATCCCGAGTAGGGAACAGCGGGCACCCTCGTAGCGCTGTACTGTACCAGGCAGCCGGGGAGCTCAGGGAAGCCCAGCCCGGGGATAACCGCCGTACCCCCGCTTCCCACGGCGAGAACCGGGCACGTCCCACCGAGGCGTCCAGCCTCGTGCTCCCCTCAGCACAGAGGCAAGCAATAAACGGACAAATAAATCATTTAATTACTGCAGTACAAGAGGAGACACGGGACCAAGCCGAATCTCGGCACGGCGCGGGCAGCGCCGCGCCCGCGCCTCAACCACGCGGCCCCGCGCGTAACGGTCTTCGCCCTAACGGCCGGCGCGTAACGGCGCGCGCGGGGTAACGGCCGGCGCGTAACGGTCGCCGCCGCCCGAGGGGAGGCAGAGGGGGCCGCGCGAGCCGCGTGTGCGCGCGCGTGTCGGTGTATCGGCGCGTAGACGCGCCTATAGCGCGCGTGCCAGTGTATGGGCGCGTAGAGGCGCCTACAGCGCGTGTGGCGGCGCACGCAGCCCCCTCCCCCCGCCGCCTTTGTGTGGGGGGCGGGGCGCGCTGCCAGCGCCCCCCCTCCCGCTCCCCTCCGCCCGGCGGTCCCGCCCCCCCCCCCCCACCCCCCCCGCCCCCGGCCCCCCCGCCCCCCCCCCGCCCCCCCCCCCCCCCCCCCGCCCCCCCCCCCCCCCCCCCCCCCCCCCCCCCCGCCCCCCGC
>JAWLRI010000070.1:1628185-1711327 GCA_034781795.1 Crypturellus tataupa
GCACCAGCAGCCATTTCATCTCCGGCAAGTAGGCGCAAAAAATGGCAGAAATGGAGAAAGAAGGGAGACCTCCCGAAAATAAACGGAGCAGGAAGCCTGCGCACCCGGTGAAGCGGGAAATCAACGAGGAGATGAAGGTAGGTGCCCGCCACGGGGATGGGAGCGGGGGGTCTCTCCCGCCCCCCCGCCGCCACGCATGGAAATGGAATAAGAAAGGATCTCTTGTCATCTTTTTTTTTTTTTTGTAGGATGCACTGAATGTGTCTCAACTCCGCCTCCTGGGCTGAAAACAGAGACGAATTCACAGGCTGCAAATCCTGTTCATTGACCAGCTTTGATTTATTTATTTATTTTATTTTGTTTAAAAAACCTCTCCCTCAATGGGTTGTTAAGCTCCTTGAGTGCCAGCGATGATCATATATATATTTTTATAGCAATCCCCTCAGGTGGCTTGGAAACCCTAAAGTTAGGCAAGAAAGGGATCTCTCTCAAACCCTGTATTTCTCTCCTTTTTCAGTAGCGAGCTGCAACTGTGTAATTAAATTGTCAAAGTGAAATGTTATGGTCTGAGCCGCACATCGTTCTTGCGCTTCAACACAGAGGCTCCTTCTCTCTCCTTCCCCTGCTCGCCGCCGCCTCGGGTTCGCATGCTTCCCCTCAGTTAATCAAACGAGCAGAGGTGTTGTTGAAAGGTAGCTGTCCGAGCGCTGCCTGTGACACAAGTCTAGTTATCGGCCCCAGGGCTGGCCTGTCTCATAGCAAGCAATGCCCGTCCAGCTGCGCTCCGGAGGTAGCGCCCGAGGCAGCTACGCCAGATGTTAGGATGGTTGTGATTGCACAAAAACGTATTTCAGGACTGCTTTTATTGCCAGGTCGCTGCTCCAGGCTTGACTGCTCCTATTTTATTTTTTGTGCCTGTTTTGCATGTCTCTTCCATGTCTGTCTGTGTTGCATTCCTAATTCCGCAAAGTTGTGAGCAGCCGATTGTGAGACTTCAGCTGAACTTGTTGTTATTGTTTAATGTGCATATGAACTAATTAAAGCAGTATGGCTTATTTATATGATAAAGCTGCTGTCATTTAAGTGTCATTTATTTAAAAAAAAATGTAAGTGGAGAATTGCCAAGAAAATGTCACACATTTGCACAGCACATATGCAAGTATGTAAATATGCATTATGTGCACCGAAAGTATCTTTGCTTTTGGGAGCACTTAATTGCAAAATTAAGCTGGAATGCCCAGTCTCCTCCCCCTTTGCTTCTTCTACACCTCGCCAGTTCCACATAGGTGCCCTTGCTGCTCAAGGCAGGCGCTGCCTGGGCAATGACTGTGAAAACAGCTCAGTGCCCATCAGAATGGGAAATCTGGGCACGAGTGGTGCTAGCAGAATGAGTGAAATAACATGCTGCTGCCTCGCGTTCAGGGCACCTCTTTGGAAACAAACTATCCTAAAGAGCTTTATTATTCATCGTGAGATATGAGACACGTTCTCCTTTTGGACGGGACTCTGTACAGGCTCCGCATAACGGCAGCAATTGCTCCTTGTAGCCTCACATAGTTTTGAGGACTGCAAAAATCTGTAGAGTAGGGCACTGCCCCCAGAACATTGCTTAATGTGATCTATGTGGATTGCAGCTTTTAAGTTTCATAGGTTCTAGAATTACAAATTAGCTAATTTTAATCAAAACATGTGAAATGTTATCCTGGCTGGATATAAAGGCTGACTGTGCTGGATCCTCTGGGTTTGTTTTGTTTACTTTGGCTGCAGGCACACTCAGCGGTTTGGGAGATAGTTGTTCTTCTACAGTAGAACAGATGTTTGTCTGAAAGGGTGAGGAAGAAACAAAAACAACATTGTGTGAAGGAGAAAAATTGCACAATTTTAAACTAATGCTTTGGTATTAAGCATTGGCATTAACCTTCACGTAGAGAGTGTCTCTTTTTTAATCATTTGTAGCTGCTTAATGTTACAAACCTCAAGATTTCAACTGACTTAATTGTTAAAGGCTCTGGGCAGATAAGAATGGCGTTTTGGACTGATGTGTTTTCATGTTGGGAGTGAGATACCTGGTGGCAGAACCTTTCACAAAACACAGGGCATTTTACAATGTAATCTGTTCTATTATGCTGTGCCTGGTGACTGCATTTTTAGTAGGACAGTTGGCTGCTAGTTGGCATGGAGGCAAGGAGGGGAAAAAAAGAAGTTTGAAATTGTTGAGAAAGTTCAAAACCTGTGAAGATCATTCACTCTATTTCCTAATCAATTAAGATGTCTAGTTGTTCTTCATATGGACCTGAGGAATACAGGAATATAACAAATTGGTTACATTGTTTAAAATGTTTGCAACAAAATGACATAGAGAACACAATGTGCCCTTGTGTAGGTCCATATCTGTAATGTTCAAACAGCCTGGCAGTTTCCCTTCATCTGAACTGCTTTCATCTGGACTAGTGTAAAATAAGCTCTGGTAAGTAATCACGGCAGAGCAGAAAGAAAGGAATGTATACAGCAATAGACAGCCTAAGCTGTAAAAACTGTAACCCGAGTATCAGCAGCAGATCAGATATCAAGGCTTTAAGGTAGGGGAAATGAAAGAGATGAAGGGGAGGAAAAGACGAGAGAGGGAATGGAAAAGTCAGCTTGGAAAGTGAAGGAGAAGTAGGAGGGCCCCCTCAGGGAAATTTGGCTCAGGGATTAGGGAATTTTATCATGGTGTACAGTGACCTACTCAGGTTTCAGCCCACGTTGGATTGAATTGCTTTCCTTCGCTAGCAGAAAGAAAAAGGACTGGTGTATATGTGATTTTTTTTCTTCGGGTAATAAAAAGGCCATTGGTACAAGTGTCTATTTTAAGTACAGCAAATGCAAGGCACTATGAATGAGCAATAAAATTACCTCATCACAGAGACCTCCTTCAAGATTAGTTGTTTGATACAGTCAGATATTTACTTAAGAACAATCACAGAACCTGAGCTGCTTGGTTTTGGTGTGTTACAACTGTAGTGTCTCAGCTCTGTTTTAACCAGACTGGAAGTTCACATTGCTTGCTGTTTCATTGTGCCAGATATTAAGTTACATTTTTGTTATCACTAGCCCAATGTACATGATGGTTATAACAAATTTTAATTTGATACAACGTTGTGTGCAAAAGTACATGATTCCATGCAGTTTTTCAATATTACATTTCAATGAAAATATATTCAGGAGGAATTGTTTTGTTTCGCTGTGACCTTCACAGTTTCTCTTTTTTATTATTATTATGTTTTTCTCTTTCCTCCTTCAAACTGTGTCTTCCAGTTGCTTTCAGAGGTGGCATTGTTCAACTCACATGTCAGAAGAAGAGCAAGTAGTGTAATTTCTCACTTTTTTGGTGAGAAATAGCATAATCAGGGAACCTGGTACTATGTTAAAATTAACGTAATGTTTACAGTTTAATTGATGGAGGCTCCTACAAAATACGTAGTGATGACTTTCACATCCATCCCTCCTCAGATAATTTTCATATGCCAACCTACTGCCAGACAGCAGTGCTACTCAGCACTGGAAACTAGGTGCTTTGCAATTCTGTGAAATATAGTGAAATAAATTTAGGAAGTGGCATCAAATATATTTTACCGAAAGTTCTCTCGGAAAAAAAAAAAAAGAAAAAAAAAAGACAATATATCTACATATTTAGGGTCTCTGTCAGTTGAAAAGCTAGCAATTAATTTGTGCTATAATTTCACAGGGCTGTTCCATGTGCCAAAGGAGTTTACTGTCTATAAATACTCTCAATAACTAATTTGTATCTAAAGTTGGGCTTCATTCCTGATGCTTAGAGCTTAAGACAGTTCCATCTGTTATAGCTTAATAGTAAATTTACCCAAAGATCATTCAGTTTAGTGTTTTAATATTCCCTACTTGGCATTTAAAAGTACCACTGTCAAAAAAAAAGCACTGAAGCCGACAGAGCAGCATTGCACTTGGAATGAGGCAGAGAGTTGCGAGCGTTAGAAAGATTTCAAGGAAACTCCTCCCTTCTCTCCTGAAAAGCAAAAAAATGTGTTTGTAAAAGTGAAAAAGCAGACAGGCTTTATCAATTTTACTGTTTCAGGATGGCAGGATAATGAAGTGCCCTTTTTTTTTTTTTTTTTTTTTTTTCTTCTGAGTTTGCAGGGAAGTAGTTTTCTGGTCCGGCTGCAAAAGGGAGTTGCATTATCTGCACAGGCAGCCTCACAAGTAATGCACCTACTTGTGCATTAATATAAATATAAAACTAAGTAGATAAGCCCACTTACAGAAGCAAAGGTGTATTTCATTTGACAAATGAAGTTAAATAAGAAACTTTGCTTTTTAATGGCAAAAGCATCTAATTCTAAAATTCAGTATGGTCACAGCATCGCATAAGTAAGCAAAGAATGTGGGGACTGGAATAAATAAAATCAACTATAAAACATTTTTGTTTCCTGTATGCAGTGGAGGTTAAAAAAGTGAATTTGTGGGGCTTTGCACCCAGTTTATGCATGCAAGGAAATGGAATGGAGCCACTGTACTTCCTTCAAAATCTGAAATAAACATTCAGCAGTAAAGCCTAGAAGAAAATGAGTCTGACAGACTCATTCTTTTTTTTGTGTTTCCTGCCTCCGTGTTTGCCAGGCCTCATTCTGTGAAGCCAGGCCTTGCCCCCTTGTGAATAAGGTTCATAGAGAAGGAAAGAGGAGAGGTATAAAATGGAAAGAGAAGCATGGTTTAGCTTCAAAGCATATTAATTAGTGAAAATTTGAGAAAATGATGCATTGAAATGTAAAAATAAAGCTATAGGTGTACTGTTACAGTGAAATTAATATTGAAAGGAGAATAAATATATTTTCACTGCTTAGTGTGTAAGTTGGTCTCATAAAGGAAAGAAACCACAGTTTGGCAAATCAGCTCTTTTTTTTTGTCTCCTGTGAAAAAGAAGCAAATTCAAGTCAAAATATCAACAAGTGTATTAGTTGGTTAGTTATATTCCTAGCTTTTCCCAGAGGGAGGATATTTCTGCATAGTACAAGAATAGAGGAATCACATGGTTAAAATGCAAATTGCACATAGCCCCACAGTGGTTATAAGTAGTTTGGGACTTAGCAGAGAGCAAAAGAAGGAATTGCTGTGCATTAGGAACTGAGAAATTTGGTGATTTTATGTAACTGGGGCCACTGGAGCGTTTTCAGGCCAGTCTCTTTGGCAAAGATGAGCTAGTTCTGTTGCAACTGTGGTGAATTTGCTGGCAGCGGCCCAGCCGCAGTAGAGCACAGCTGCACGGCTGCACTGTTAGCGAAGGTGCTGCTGGAGCTAGGGCTTTGAGGGTCCCTGGTGTCATAACTGAGTGGCCCCCAGACAGCAGCTGCACCTGGGATTGGTATCTCTAACAAGTGGCTATCAGTGTTTCTCCCAAAGCCTCAGGAACGTGTGTGTCTGACGTAGTCCCAGGCAGCTGGGTGATGGAGCCGTTTGGGGATGCAAGAGCAGGGCCTGGTTTCTGTGTTCATCTTCTGCGTTTACTCATGCTGTGAGCAGAAGTCTGGCTCTCGCCCATGGGATGTTGAGCATTTTTGGCCTGGTAGGGGTGACGGCCATTGTCGCTGAGTCTAAAACTAAGCTTGGAGCAGCTTCGTTAATGCCTTTGCTGTCCTGTTCCTGCAAGAGCTTGAAATTACAACTCATTCCTAGCCTCCGTGCTGTCATCTATGCTCATCTTCATATTTGGTTCTCCTTTGGCTTTGTCAGCTCCATCACCTCTCAGTTCAGAAGGTTCCTCTCCAAGCTGCTTCATCTTCTGCTCTCCTGCTTCAATGTCAGGTCCTGCGTTCTTACTTTCTTCAAGCAATGTAGTTGTCACCTTTCCTTTCAGCTAAGGCTTTGAAGGTAGTATATCTTGCACTGCTCTGCATGTACAGGCTGTGTATTAATTGCCCCCCTTCTTTTCCTGTAACTTCATAAAGAACCAAACTTTTCTCACCCAAGCAGAGAAAAACTGTCTTATTATTTGTGTTTGGGCTGTTGACACCACAATGCTCTTTACAAACCCCATCATGTTACTCTATCATGAATCAATTCAGGCTGGAGCTAACATTGCATTGTTTCCTTATATTCTTTCTTCTTTACGTTTCAATAATGTTGGTCAGCATGGGACCAGGAGCTTGAGCATATCACCTGTGTGACTACCATTTAGACTTACGGGATGCTAGACAGCACTGCAAAATGGTGTTTTAATCAGGAATATGAAGAAGGATAACGTAGGTCTTTTTGTCTTTGTCTACGCTTCATGTGGATGCTTTTCATGTGCATGAGAAATGGTGTGGAAGAAAATGACATCTCCCAGCTTTGACTATCAGCTTGTTAAGGATGGGATTGTCCTTTGAGCTCTGGCATGTGTAATGTGCTCTGCAATGAAGCACTGGCCTTTACGCACTGACAGAACAGTATTAAGACTCATCACCATCATTATAATAGGAAAGACAAATGAGAAAGGAGAATATTTTCTTTTTTTAATCTAAGCAGTCTTGTTAAGAAATCATTATGACAAAAAGATACTTTTTTTGTACCATAATATGTGACATTATTCTACTCATTGAAGTTAGTTTAATGGCTTTGTTTGTTTTGGTAAAAAGATTCAGGTCTCTATTATGAGTAATTTCCAAAACCAATGTATTTTTGTTATTACAGCTGCTCATTCTTGTATACTACTTGTGGACAGTAAAATGAGTCTTGAAAGGTATTCAAAGTTTGTGCCATTATGAACTCAATTACCATGCTGACTAGATTCTGAAGTTGGCTACTAAGCTATATAAACGTGTATGTCTCTATAGGAAAGAAAAAAGACATTAAGCCTAGCATATGTATTTCATGGCAACTAATTAGAAGTTACTCATTGCCCAAGTTGATCATAATACAAATAAAGCACAAAGCATTCACAGAATGCAAATTTAGAGCTGCCCAATTAATGGAGTTGCATGAGGTTTCAGTCAGGTAAACTCTACTGACTGGACTCCGTGTTGCTGGATTGATCTCTAGGCCTGTGTCTCCCTAGCCAAAATTTAGCAGACCTGGGGAATTGACAGAGCTCCCCTTCAGGTGACCTGGCCCCCTTCAGGGCAGACGCTTTGTTCCGGAAAATCTGCCCTGGTGGGATTTTGCTTTCCAGCTCCAGACCTTCCCATTGCTGGATTCACAAGGGTTGGAGATGGGGGTATGGAGCCTGGGGTTTCAGCACTGAGGGAAAAGTCTTCTGAAAGGTGAATAACAAACAACAACTCAAATGACAACCCAAACCTGATATTTAAAACAGTCATAAAAGTGTGTCTATTAAAATGTCAATTCAAATATATTTAAATAGTATAGATACTAGGTACATTGCATTGCGTGGTGCTTTGTTGCAAGCTGTGGTAGTGTGATGTTGTTCAGCCATACCTGGCTGCCGCACTTGCTGCGCTGAAACTAGACATGGATGTGAACCAGGGCTTCTTCCAGAAGCTTCTGCTCAGAGCAGCCCAGAATCAGTCTTCCAGCAGGAGGTCAAGCGAAAGGGGAGAAAACGGAGGGAACTTGATGCTCTGCAGGTCTGGGCTCCTTTTGTTTGTTTTGCTTTTTGCACGTGTGTAGCACAGTGGCGCTGCTGATACTCTTGCAAGAGTATAAATTGCTTGTGTTTATTGCTTATAGCTGCTTTACAGCCCTGCTTGACTGACAGGAACACCTATGCAATCTGGTGTGATGAATGAGCCAGGAGCAAGGCTGCTGCTCTCTAATGTTCTGGGGCAGAGTGTCTGTGGCAGCTTTGGCTTCCGAAGCAATTATGGTCTGATGAATTTTACTTATTTACTTAAATGACTTGAGAAGTGCTGTGTTCTGTCATTATCCTTGCTCCCACTCAAAAATTAAGCTGCTGTAGTTACTAGCAACCTGTAAATTTGATGTGTGCTATTTGTTTTGAACTGGCATCATATTTTCCTCTTTTCTATGCTGGAATCCAGAGCCACTGGAGACAGCTTATCAAGATCATTATTTTAGAGATGTCAAGATCTTACAATAAAATGAAGTTCAGGATTTGTTTTAAAAGAGTGATAATAAAAAATGAAGAGACCAATTTGAAAGGCATTGTTCATGGCTTTTTTCTATTCATTTTGTATTTGTCATACTACTTTAAAATGATTTTTTTACAGTGACAATAATTCATTAGCCAGTTTCATTCTGTAGTTCCCAAATCTCTAAGCCATAGCTCCATGACACCACTCAGTTTTTACAACACTTTGTTGCCTGGCTGCAGAATTCTTAAGTTACTCTGCTAAATCTCACTAATGAGCATTTTTGACAGAAATATGTTTGACACATGACCTGGAAGACATGCTTTTTAATAGAATATGAGACTTATGTCAGTCATGTTCTGTATTTTGCATTTCCATGCAAGCAAAAAATGTAACCACCCTGCTGCTTGGAAACTGTTTTGGAAGTAAATATGGCAAAACTGAAAAAAGGTCACCTGAAACAAATATGAGTGCTCTTTACATGAAACATTATGGTAAAGTGCTTTCGTGGTATAGAGCTTTTTAAGGACTTTGGCTGTGCAGAGGTTTATAACTTTAAGGAAAAATATCTTCACTGCAATTTTACCCGACTTGGTTCATGAGCACCTCAAGAAACAATAATTGTACCAGTGACCTACTCCATCTAAAAAGACTGTAGCGCACTAAAACCGATTAACTGCTAGCTGAAAAAAACTTCATTTGCTGTTTTTTCTTGCTGCAGTCTTAAATATTTTATGGTAACATAGACTATTTTTTTTTGCAATAAATAAATGTTAAAATATTCCTGGTAGAGAATGCCAGAGCAAAAGTCATAAATAACTCTCTTTTCTATTTTCTTTAAATTACAGATGTATGAGTCTTTGTCATAATTACATGTGTCAGTCTGAGATTTAAATGCATTGCACTTTATATACTTGACTTATGAAATGAACATTAGTCTTCGAGGAGGTGGAACAAACCAGGCAGTTCCTAGTGTGGCAGAGATACAGTTCGATTTATGCAGTCCTGCCTTCCTTCCAAATAGTTATTGATTACATAAATAAGTAGGTAATTTTTCTCTTTCAGAACTTTGCAGAGAATACTATGAATGAGCTCCTTGGCTGGTATGGTTATGATAAGGTTGAACTGAAAGACGGAGAAGATATTGAATTCAGGAACTACTCTGCAGATGGGGAAAGCCGACAGCACATTTCTGTTCTCAAAGGTAACGACACTATTTAATGTTTCTTTGTTCATGCAAAGAAGGATTAACATCCCACTCTATCTGCATTGGCACTGGATGGAGTAGGAATCATCTGCTGCTGCTTACTTTGTGGTTGATTTAAATAAAAATAAAAATATCTGAGAGTGCCTTCTACTAAGAAGCCAAGAGAGCACAAAGGAATCCATTTAACAAAATTGCTATTCACAGATAATACCTTTGTTAGTCAGTTGAAAGTCATGTACCTATGGTATCAATACATTGCTCATACTTGGAAAAATAAAGTATTTTCTTAGCAGCTGGATTTTAAGGAATCTTTCTGGTTATAAAGTGAACACTTTTGGCCTAAGGCTTTTTAATAGACCAGATCATTTTGAACTGCAGTATTCACAGTGGATATAAGAATCATCATGAACATTCATAAAACATTCCTTAACAATGTTCATTATATATATATATTTTTCTGCAAGTGCTTTAGGAGTTTTCAAGGGGTGGAGTTTATTTTGGACATTACTGGATCTTCCTGTAGGATAATTATTCAAAATGTAAATAAGGGGATTAGTCTATTTCTTCAGCAGTTCAGTTGCTGCCTTTTAAAACTTCGGCCACAGCAGGTAGATATGGACTTGTGACCAGAGTGAAAAGAAGAAACATTGCGTCACAGCAAAAAAGTAGGAAATTGCTGGATCTTAACTTACCCAATAAGAACTTCTCAAAGACAGGGTAAAGAGAGGAAGTTACAGAAGCTTTTGCACTCTTGCACTGCTGCTTTTTCGTGCGTTTGTGTGTTTATGGCCAGGAGCATTTTTTCTTTTCCAATGGCAAGCAGCTACACTTTATTCAGCAAGTGTTGCAATGAGTAATGATGCTGGAAAGCCCAGTTTGGAAGAAGTGGTGACTAATAGAAAGTGAAAAAATCAGAGGCAAGATAAAACAACTCAGCTGTGTTAAAACAGAATATTTGCAGTCTGGTAGTTGTAGAGTGACCTTGGTGATGGAAATTTGTATTTCACTGAAAACGTAGTATGTTTAAGTCCCCTTGGAAGAAACTTGCTCTTATGTTGTGATGTGAAACATTTATTTATCTTTTAATAAACAGATCTTATAATGCATGATTTGTGGATGCAAATCTATGCCTAATGAAATCTGTTATGTAATTATGTTATAGATACAAGATACAAGTCAGATGTTTTATAGATCAAACAAAGATTTGAATACCTGTGGCAGGTAGAAATATTTGCTGTGTGCACTCTGCAGAAGATAAAATAGACTTCATTTCCTCTGACTTGGGAGGGGGGATAATAGATAAGAATTAAGTCCTGTTCCTTAGCTAACAGAAGGGCATTTAAAGAATTCCTCTAAATAAGAATCTTGAGATGATTCGGAAGTAGAGAATTAGAATCATAACTGTCATTGTTCCTTACACACTTTGATGTGATTTCAATGTTTTCTTCTTTTGTTTAAATATTCTTCATTACTACTACTTACCAAATTATTCGTGGCAAATTAGGAATTCTTTTATTTTTCAATTTATGTTTCTTGTATTGGGTAGTGAAGTTGTAGTATATGGTGAGTGATTACCATGAAAACAATGGATATAAAGAACAGGAATATAGTATTATTGATTAAATCAGGCATACTAAGGGCATGTCTGACAAAGTAAACCTCCTCCTTTTTAAGGATAGTTGTTTAATGTGATTTTGATAAAAAGAAATATTTCTGAAGAAATGCTGGAAAATATCCCTTTATTTTAGGAGAACATTTATTCTTTATTTTTTTTTCACTCTGCTTGTATTAGAGTAAGTAATTAATGAATAGATTGGTAAAAATATTTAGGGGCATCTTAAGAAATACTTATGTCATATTGTACCATGTGTTCTTTGTGTTTTGCAGAGAATTCTTTGCCAAAAAACAAATTACCTGAGGACAGTGTTATTTCACCATACAATATAAACACAAGCTACCCAGGGCTTGCCACGGGAAACGGACTTTCAGACTCACCAGCAGGGTCGAAGGATCATGGGAATGTACCAATTATTGTACCATTAATTCCACCACCTTTCATAAAGCCACCAGCAGGTAAATCATTATGAACATCTTAAAATGATAACTGACACTGACATTTGCCCTCAGCTGGCTCGGTTATGACCTACTTGAAAAGAAATCTGGGTTCAAACTTTTTCAAAAGCAGTCCCCATAGTCTTATGGGGAACTTTAAAGGGGAGTGAGAATGACTTTGTTTTGAAAAACTTGCAAATACAATGACATTAGACAGTCTATGTACACACTTGTGCTGCTGTGACATTGCGTGTTGGATTTTGCTCCCTCAGCACTTCAGCAACATCTGTTTTAAACAAATTATTTGGTTTTGATGAATAAAATCTTTAAATAAATTGATGGAAGATGATTGAATTAAAATTAGGTTTGACAAAACAAGCAGTGAAAGAGACCAAACCATCAAATCAATATTACGTCTTTATATCCGGTTAACAAGCTCATCCTTGGAAAACTGTCTCTTGGTTCTCGTTGAATCCCTGACCGTTGTCTCTTGAGGGTTCAGTATGGTCGGTGCTCTACCCAGGAGAATTCACTGAAATCTTCCACATTTTCATTAGTTTTTTATCAGGAGTGATTTTTATAATATAGCCTTCTTCAGAGTTGGTGTGAAAAATGTTTTATTCCACATTGCATGCTGCTGAAACCTGAGCTGTCTGTGAAAGTAACCATTACAGCTACAATATGGTGATTAACTGCTATGTTATTATTAACTGCTGTACTCAGTGCAGTAACTGGTGACTTTAGATAGCAGTAGGCTCAGTCCTGCTTCCACAGGAGTCACTGAGTGTTGTCCCAAAGGAGGGCAGCACAAAGGCGTATTGAGTGATCTGTAACACCTACCACCGAATGCTGCCTCGCTGCATGCTGTTGGGAAAGCAGGTTAGCTAAGGAGCTTCCACCAGGCAGGAGGATGTGTCTCTAGTGGCAGAACAGCTTGGAAAAGCAGGTCCCTGGTGTTAGGTGGTCTTCTATACCCCTCATTGCAGTTAGAGTTAGCAGTAAAATGCAAATGGGTCCGAAAGCCTGCTTGGTTGTTCACAGCTGTTTCACAGATAGATTGCAGTTGTCTCCTCTCCTCAAAATTATTTTAATGCCATATAGTTTTATCTCTAAAGAAGCATGCTAATATGATGTGAATGATTTTCAGATGTTACCTGATATATGTTCCCCGCCAAAGACTTCTTATCTGTTTTGTACAATATTTGCTAACTACCAAAGCTATTTGGGTGCATTCCTCTAGCCTTTACAAAGCTAAAGGCCTCAGGCTATATGGGCTGGCTTCTCAGCTGTTGTTCATTTGGCCTTAAAGCTTTATCAAAAGACTTGTGTTGTCCCAAGCTATTTTCTCCAATCAGAGCCATGAACGAATTCACAATGCTTTATTTGCAGTGTATGAGCACAAGGCTGTATTCACAAATTGTGCAAACTGCAATAAGCACTTGATTTTTATGACATCAAACAAGCAGGAGGAGATGGAATTATGAAGTAGAAAAACAAATCACTTCAACAGTAGTTAAGTAGATACTGGGGAATCATGGTCAAGTCAACTGCCTTCTGTTCTTTGCACATCTACCTACCATGTGTGTTTGTTCCAGTATTTGAATGTACCAGTAAAGTTACCATTCAGATAAGACCTTTCATAAGTATTTTCTAACTTCGGGATTGTACTTCATTATTTCATAATGAACACCATTATTTTACTAACATAAAGGATATAAATGCATAATGTCTGCCTTCTTGCTGAGCAGATGAGTATATTTATCTCATTCTTATTTTTGAGATTTAAGTATGGGAGGACTGGAGAGGAAAGAGACCCATGTGGGGCTTGCAATAAGCCTTGGTAATAATTGTTTTGATTTAATATAGGCCTTAGAAACCCTAGTTATGGCCACCTCAAAGAGCCTGCTGTTAAGTATAGGGCAAGAAAGAACTGGTGAATAATACAAGCAGAAGAGGCAGGAGAAGGAACCAGGAGAGCCAGCATGAGAGGCGGTGGTCTTGGCACTCCGCTTGGACATCGTTTTGTAGGTGCTGCAGCAAAGCAGAATTCTTGAGAGCAATGCGTGGCAGGATGGCAGTAGCTCTGGAGGTGTTTTCCAGGGGTTCCTCACATCGTAAAAGGCAGCTGAGGAAATGGCACAAAGGTCCATATTTGTATTGAACAGGCAAATGGAGACTTCCAGCATTGAGCACTAAAGCTGAAAGTCAACATTTTAAACATGGGGGAGACAGGCTATGAATAACTTGCCAAAAGAAGAGCCAAGTTATATTTGATTGAGTTAATACGTGAGGTAAAGGAGCAGAAGGAAGCAGATGAAAAGAGTCTAAGAGAAAGCTTTCATGGTGAAAACACTGGGCAGAGAAAGGGACCTTTGCAGCCCCGTTTTAATAGCCATGCAAGGTTACCGTGTAGTGACCCATTGCAGTGACAGAGATGTGAGATGCTGAGAGTCTACAGGAGTCCAGGCTTTGTGGATTGGGATATTGCTTGAGTAAAAATTCTACAAGGTTCAAATAAAACTCAAAAGGGAACACCCAGAGTCAAAGATGATATCTAGATCATGAACCTGAAGGCAGGGAATTGAATAATTTTTGCAGATAAGATTCTGTACAGATGAGATATAGCAGAATAAGAAGAAAAAGAGCAGAGTACTGGGGATACCCACAGGAGCCTGAAGGGAAAAATAAGCGGGATACTCTGTAAAGTGCAGTGACGTAGCAATTGCGCAGAAATAAAAACACATCACCAGAATCTTCAAGGAGGTAGATTTGATTCTTTGTATCTGAAATAGTTATCAGCTTGAGGAGGTGGAGGAAGGAGGACTGATTCCGAACTATGTCTACGTAACTAAAGATTTCATCAGATCACGTCTCCTTGAGTGTGCTGGGCAATTTTGAAGTGTACTATGTGCCTTCATATTTTGACTTAACAGGGTAAAACACTGAATAATTAACAAAATATGTTTTTCCCTCATGCTTTTTTTCCCCCCTTTCTTTTGAAATCAAAAACATTTTGCATCATACGGCTATCTCCAAGCTATTCAGTTTTCCTTTTTAGTCAAATGAATTATTAGGTTAAAAATTTGCTTATACAAGTTTAGAAAACATGAGACTTCCTTCTGAGCAAATATTAATAGCTCTGAGAAAGGCACTCTGTCTTTGTAGGACCCCACAGTTACCTCAGAATAAGTTAAACACACAGGCCCTGTGTAGTGACTATCTGCAGACTCAGGTTACAGCACATCAGTAGAGGATATTAATTCCAGCCATAAGAAACCTCCACGAAGAATATTCTGCTGCCAGTTATTGGGATCTGAAGACTCTCCACAAGAGCACCCCAGCTGACTTAAACCACTAGGCACATAGACCTGGCTCAGGCACCATCCAGACCGAAAGGAGCTTTATCTGTCAACATCAGCAGGCTGCCGTGCACCTGGAGGAAAAGAGGAAGTGAGTGCTGTCTCCTGTAATAGTCTCCTTATGGTGAAGAGCCTTCCTTCTTCCCCAGGATATTGGAAGCTACACGAACTGCTGACAGCGGCTTCTTCAGGGTGGGCTTCTTCAGGGGAAGTGTGATCGTCAGGCTTAGTCTCAAAAACAACTCTCTACAACAAACTAATCCAAATATTAACATTACTTCTGCTGCTTAGTGTTAGAGAATTCTTTTTTTTTTCTTCATTTTTTTTGTCTGCAAAGACTTGTAAAAAAAGTATTCCTTTTCAAAGAAAAGATTGAATTAAAATAACAAGGAACAAAAATGTGGCATCCAGGAGCACTCTAGAAATAAAAATAGCATCATAAACCATAAACCAGCAGGGTTTATGATATTAATACTCAGTATAGGAAACTCCCAACTTAACATTCTGCAGCCCTTGCAGTGATATACAGAGTACATCTCAGAGAGCACCGAGTGGCTCTTCCCTTTCACTCACACAGATTTGGTTGGCTGTGTTATATGGCATGAAGAAAGTCTAACATGAAACGTATTTAGTCAAAGAAGACTTTTAAAAACTTCCTTAAATGCAGGCAACACCATCCCTTAGTATCTCCTAGATGTCACAGTATCTCAGTTTCCTTGGTCATTTGACCATGCTCTTTGGTTGACTTTCTCTCGTGATCTTCACATTAGTACCTTGGTAGGGGCATACAGCTGCTGCTTGGTCTAGCTTTTGGTCATGGGTGTTGGCAATAATATTCCCTTTTTTGCTGTCTTCTGTGTCCTTCTTCCTTCTGAGTTACAGAATACATCTGTTATTCTGAGTGTTGGAGGCAAGAACAGGCTCCCTGCTATGCTGCTTTACGAGGGAAGGTCATTGTCAAGGGAAGCAGTGAAAGAGGGGGCAAAAAGGAAGCTACTGTTCAGCTAGCTGAGCTTTCTATTGGGAAAAGCACAAGGAAAAATAAGGCTCCCCTCTAGAGTTTTCACAAGTAATGAATACATTTGGGAAAGGAAAGGGGATTTAAATTCTTCAAACCACAGATCAGTGCCTTTATATCATGTTTGGCTCAGTGGTTTCCAATGATAATAGTTGGTGTTGAACCAAGCCCATGTATTCTATGAAGAACTAGTTAAAATGAATGGCCTGGAAGAGCTATGTCTAATGAGGCAATTTTTTTTTCAGAAGTGAAACAAAAGCATTTCCAATAGTGAGTACCTAGCAAAATGAACCTGTAAGTGGAAAACAGCTATAAATGCACTAAATACATAAGAATTTCATATTCAAGTACTGAAATGAGTAATTAGATACTTTATAGAAAGGAATGAGATACTTTCTGTGTTATCATAACTTTAGATTTAAAGTTTACAATTTCTTTGTATATATGTAAGTGCACATGAATTACTTGAAGCTCTTATTAGTGTGACTGCTGCTTTGCAACTTGTAGAATTAAGTAGAGTCACTGACTTAAGAACAGTGGAATTGCATGCTGTAAACCATATCAATATTTAAATTATATTGGAGGACTTTGAAAGCAAAAAAAGATTTTAAAATGCTTTTAGCAGGGCAGTAAAAATGAAATCCGGGATTATCTGTCTAAATTCACCAGGAAATTGGTTCTATGACTATATTATCAAGAAATCCTATTCCAGGCAGAAGCCATTGGCACTTTTCCTTAAATAAAGACCATATTATCAGATCTAATTAAGCCTATATATTAAGGAGCCTTTCATTTTACTGCACTCTGGATCCTACTTCAATATTTTCCAAATCTTGCTGCAGTTGCTGCTGAGAAGTATTGCCCTTTCCATGGCTGCAGATTTAGTAAAGGCCACGCTAGCAAACCTTACAGTCACTGTTTCTCTCTCATTTTTGGTTGAAATATCATTATAACTTATGCTGGTCATAAGCTTTTCATTGCCTGTGTTTTAAAATGTCAGTTGTTGCTGGTGTGCCAGCCTCAGCTAGTTTGTTGTGCAGGGCCCACTGCTTCATTTGGGCTAAAAAGAAAATCTTAACATCCACATACCCAGTTTAATATTGTTTATTAAAAATGCACAGGGAGTCCCCTCTCTATTAGCTGGGGCAGGTGCTTTTTTGTTTGTGTGCTTAAACCCTGCTCAAATGCCATCTTCAGTTCTTACTGAACTACGCATGAGAATGTGTCTTATCTCTTTCCTAGGCCCTAAAGCCTAGAAAATTTAGGTAAATAGTGGTTATCCAAAGTAGTTTTCAAGGAGAGCTTGGACACTCCGCTTTATCTGCAGATTAGTGAACTTCAAGAGACTGACCCTTAAAAGGAAACGTGTTAATAGAACCCCTGAGATATTTCTAGAATTATGGCTGCAACAGTCTTGCTATTGTAAACCATAATTTTTAATCTTCCTCTCATAACTTTTTTTTCCAAGGTACTTTCTGTACCTTAGATTTGTCACTTGCACCATTTATTTAGAAAATAAATGCTGTCATGAAGGTTTCTACTGAAATGTCTCAGGAGTTTTTTTTTTTTTATAATTTGAGATTAATCAGATAAAATGTCTTAGATTGAAACTACTTCTGCCTTGCTTTGGAACGACTATTTCGACAACTACTTTGGGATAAAAAATCTGAACACATGCTTTTCTTCAACAGAAAACTAGGGTTTCAGGATTGTCAACAGTGTATCTCAGGATTAACCATTATGAAATCCTGGCAGGTCCCTGTGGAAAGAGTGAGTACTTATCATTAATGCTGCAGAAGCTTCAGTTTATTTAAGATTTAATTCCTTTAAAAGGGTAGTTTCTCAGCTTTTCATTCAAAGTAGTACTGCAAAGGGCTTAGAAGTTTAAATGTATAGGCCAGTGAAATGAGTGTCATTCCCAGCACAGGGCAAAAGGGCTATTCTAGATTTCTAAACCTGAAAAAGATGGGATCCAAACTGCTCTGAGGCCCATGTGGAGGATACAGCAAAGAGAAAAATCAGAAAAGCACAAGAAAGCAGTAGGAGAGGAGGCTGAACTCCTCATAGCTCTGGTGGAAAGAAACCAAGATGGCAGGAAGGGATGAGATCTGAGGAGACCCAGAACAGGGGCAGGATTAAACAAACAACAAAACAAGATTTCTATTTTCTGCAGAATTTCGTGAAAGGAAATGGGGAAAGCAAAACTTTGGTGCATTAGTCCAAGGATCATCATAAGCTGAAGGATTACAGCTGTATCTGCATTAAGTTTCACCCAAATTCTTGAAACTGGAGTTGAAGTTGAAAATATGTATCAGTTAATTCAAAATGATATTAGTAGAATGCTGCAGCCTTAAAATTAGTAGACTGAGCAGGATTTTAATCCCCAGAATTTGGAGGATTTGAGGATCATCCTGCTAAACACTACAGGCCATGCTGGTTTCCTTAGATAAAGGGACAGCACGATGCAGGATGGATTTACCGTTATGTGTTATTTGCCTTCCCTCCTTTCCCCCTCTCCCAAGTAATAGTTTCATATAAGAGTGCTTAGTCTGAACTGCTATTCACTGGCTTTAAGAGGAACAGTTTTCTGCAGCTCTTTCACATTGGTTTGAAAGGAAAAAAATACCAAACATTCTGCTTAATTAAGACCTAAAGAGGCGGTGCAAAGTTTTGATGATTAATTGAAGCATGCTTTAGAGTGATGCATATTTAGTTATTATAATGTGATAATTTTATCTTGTTATACAAACTGCTCCCTTTGGGAACATGATTTAACACTGCAAACACTCTGTGTTTATTGCATTGTTCATTACGAAAATACACAGGCTAAAAGCCATAAGGAGATGTATCTGAATAGTATCTGTGCAGTGGGTGCAGGGAGTATTTCTTCCAGCTCCAGTGACACAAGCCAGGGGCGGAAAAACACAACATCAGAACTCCCCAAATAACTCTTCTTATAAGAACTCAGATCTTCAGCTGAGAACTTACGAAAGTAGAGCCTGGAAGTTCAGATCTCGTATTATGTATGAAGAAATACTTTTTTTTCCCCTTAGTTTTCCAGTTCTGCTGAAAACTCTCTTGTTACTATTTCGCATTTCCATGCCTGCTCTGCTTTGTCTTGTACAAGTACCTCTCATTATTTTTCATTGCTGTGATAAACCTGAGAACATGCTAAGCACATTGCAAGAGTAGATCACAAGGGTGCAGGCAGAAAAAAAAAGGGAATTGCTAAGAATTTTTGTTTGGTCTAATTGTTTGATGATATTAGGTTTGTACTAGGACTTGTAGACAGTCTTAGCCTGCTTTACAACCATGAGGCAGCTTGTCTTTGTGAGTCCTGAAGGTAACAGTGCAAGAATCTATAATATCATAGTCTTCACCAAGCACACGTGTGGCAGACATGGCCATGTTGGGGGAACGAGCTTAGGATCAGGTGGATGTGCTAAGCTAGACCTAAAGCTAAAGCCAGCCTGTACAGAATAGGAGCACATTGCTGATGTGGTCTACCTGTACGGTTGCTGTTGTGAAGTTCACCTCAGGCAGGCTTCATCTAAAGGAGTCTGGCAAAAAACACAAGATAGATAAGCTGCCTTAAACCACGTGAACTGGAATCTCCTCCTTCCCTGCTTTCTTGTTACTCGCCCTTCTTGCTGAGGGTTCTAGATACTGGTATTTGATGTGTTTTCATGCAAGAAGGGCAAGAGTCTGGTAGAGTGATTTTTAAAGAATTTGACCTTGTGAAACAAAGGTCTGTGAAAAAGACAGAGGAATCTTGGCCTGAATGGAAGATTTGAATTACTGGTTTTGGGTTGTTCTAGTTTGTGTTTAGCAAAAGAAAGCAATTAAATCACTGGCCTCTGGCTTTTCTTGTTACATACAGTCTTAATGGATTTTTTTAAGTTATTGCTTCCCACTGTGAATTGTAATGCTAGAAATACATGGACTATTACTTTTCTGTTAATGTTGCAGTCCTTTTTCTCATTCACTAAACTTAATACACTCTAATCAATCAACCCTATTAAATATTTTCACAGCTCTATTGCAACCTCTGTTGCAACCAGTGTCAAGAAAGCAGACACGCAATCAAGTCTGGTCCTTTATCATTGTCCCCAGCTGCCATCCACGTAACTTGCTACATAAGCCGCAGAACACAGCTCTGTATCTATCCTGAGCACCAAGAATGGATCCTTCTCTCTGCCATTCATAGCTTCACTTGGGAAAAAGATTTGGTTTTAGAGCAATTTTTCTTCCCGCTGGTTACATAGAGTTCTTGTTGGCAGTCAGTATAGTCAGATTAGTCACTTGATAATATTTTTTTTTCTTCTTCCACCTGATGAATTGCTTTACGAGAAGCTGAAATTACACAGAAAATCTCCTCGGGCAAACCCACACCTGTGCCTGACTGGAGGAGGTGTATGAGTTCTGCGGAGCACGAGTTTCCCCGATGCTCGCAGCTGCTTGCCGGCTGCTTTGCTCGTGATACTGGCACGAGCCTTCGGAGCAATGTGCCCATGTCCTTTACATACAAGAGACATATACTTTAATTAGTACTACTAGTATTATTATTAGTAATAAAAGATCTAGATTGTACTACACCGTTTTCTTTCCTTCTCCTCCTTCCTTCAAAATGATGAGTATTCTGATTAAGGATGCTGCCAATGTCTCCTGGGTAGCAGCTCTGTCTTCCTGGAGGTGCAGCCTGCAGCTGGGAACAGTTTGTGGACCGCTCTCCACTGTTCATTGACTAACCATCTTCCTGGACCACCCGTTAAAGCAGTGCTGCTCCAAATGATTCCCCCTTTGGGGATGTCCAGATTCTGCTGGGCAGGGCATCGGAAGCCAGCTATGTAACACAGTAGGTGCCTCTCTGTCGCCTCCCCTTCTTGCAAGCATCCTTATTAGAGGAGATCTTTGACCAAAGGAGGTGGAGGAAGCCTCACTGTCCTGCGTAGCCTCATGCAGCAACGTATATAATGCAGGTTCTCCATGTAAACAGTTGTTGCTGCTGCTGGGATCTTATGTAAATGAAATAGATGATTATATGGTCTCTCTCATCATCTGCGAGAGCTGTGTGTGTCGAAGAACAGGGAGTTGAATGTTAACTAAGGTATTTCCCCTCTGAAGTCATGCATGAAAATGAAGAGCTGCGAAGCCCAGTGTTCGTGCTCTGGGCTTCTCCTTCACAACTGTGCCCCAGAAGAGCCCCTTTGCTTTGAAAAGAAGTACACCAGCATCCACCTTGCCAGTGAAGTCTATTCTCAGCCTGTAATTTTCTCTTTTCATTTATGACAGCTATTCTCCCCAGTAATGAAGACTATTATAAAGGGATCGCTGTTAGATCTTCTGTTTTCCGGAGATAAAATGCGTGTTATCAGTAGGAGAATATATGTTGCTGTTTTCTGAAACAAGAGGTTGCAGCCTGTTTCCTCTGGTTCACGGGACCTTCTATTGCTGGGTAAATTCAAAGGGTCAAATTCAGACTGTAAACAATTGGTTTATGATGGTGCAAAAGTAGTTGCACCAGGGTGCCTTTCGAAAAGCTTAGTGCTTCGAATGAGAATACAGTGCAGAGCAGACTCATGCAGTTCCGGGCTGCTACGTGTCTGGCTGTCAGATTACAACCAGCTCAGCAGCAGCCTCCCTGACCCCTGTGAATGGCCAGTGATAATTTCAGCCAAAGTGTTTTGATTTCCCTTGATGTTCAATATATTAAAGCATTTGTAATATTGGCAAATCCCACGTTAGAGAGTAAATGATAAAATACATTAAGCACAAATCTATGTTATGACTTAGCCTTAAATATAGGCTTAAAGGTGTATAGGCTGATTAAAACTAAAAGGTCATTTTTTACACTGTACAATTTTATTTGTAGCCATAAATCATAACACAATTTGTGGAAGGAAAAAAGTTATTAAACTAGCAATATTTATTTCGTTAAGGTGAATAAAATGCGGCATGTAGTTCTGAGTTATGATAGCTGGGGAAAGGAGCCAAATCACTCTGCTAAAAATTAGTTTGCCAATAATTTTACTGAATGATGACAGCATGGCTTCAAAAACAAATCCTTTATAGGAAAATGGGATGAATGCATGACAGACTCTCTGAGCTATGAATTCTGCACAGCTCATGGACAAGGAACTGCTTTAACAATTAGTCTTGGGGGATTTTTTGGAAGTTAGTTGGGGAGGTCAGACAATGGCTGATGCCTGTAACCAAATGGTCACATTGGAGAACAGACTGGACATCAGAACTGAGGAATTCTGAGTTTTAAGTCAAAAGTTTCCTGTTAACTTACTGTATTGGTGTGTTTGAGAGACTTAATTATTCATTCTCCCTGTGTGTGAAGTGGGAGTAAGAATAAAGACCACACAAGAATGTTGCTAGGACTTTAAGACAAAGAGTGCAATAACATTCAGTGCTGAGATATTCCTTTTCTTTGAAGTTTCTGTTATTCTAGCATGTTTCCTCCCTCACACTAGTGACTCCCATACTCTAAAAGATTGATAAAGGGAGCTGAGCACAACTATAAATATGAGCAACACAAGTTGGCAGCAAAGAATATCACTGGAAAAAGATTTGGAAGTTCCAGGTAGCAGAAGTGATAGAGCCAGTCAAAATGAAAATAAGTATGAAATAAAGGAGATGTATGAAGAACAAGGCAGCACAGCGCAAAGGTGAAGGGAATGGCTTCAATTAGCTAACGGCATTGGGTTATTAACACAAGTATTCAGAGAAATAAAAAATTCTACCTAGTGGAATGGTGAGAAGGATTTTACATGTCAGAAGGTTTGCATATCACATTTATAAGGCACATTTCAGAAGATCTTGAAAGAGACTCAAGGACTCTCTGACCAGTGACAGTAAAAACTGGAAAATAGCCAGGTAATCATTACCAAAGCGCTGCCTCTTCCTTCTTGCTCTGCTCTGCTTTTGTGACTGCTAAATTCAAATGGAAGCTCCACACTTTGTTCTCTAGTTGGTATGTATAAGCAACACTGAGAAGGGATATCTCCTCTTCCTTCCATCAGAGCCCTGCTTTGGTGCAATAGCAATCGTGTTTTATCATCAGGTTGCTAAGAAGAGTATCTTGGGGCTCTCCATAAGGGACTGTAAGCAACAAGAACAAAGCAGCAGCAGTTCTTAAGTCTCTAGCCTTGGTTAATGATTTAATAAATAGTCACATTACCTTAAAAACGCTAAAAAGCTCTCAGACTTCCAGAGCTTTTCAGCAGTGCACCATTTTTAAGGCAATAACCTTTTTCAGCCATCTTACCAGCTCTGGCAATGCTGCTCCACTGAGCCTGGCTGGCACAGGACACAGGCTGCCTGAGGAGCAGCCTGGGGGCCCTGAGCCTGCGCATTTTCCCTCTCAGAGAGGGAGCAAATTGCAAATAAGATGAGCTGACACTGGCTGTGAGCGCGCAGATGTCTGAGGAAGGTGTTTGCATCTCATGTCAATGTTGTTCTTATATTTCTGTTGTAGAAGATGATGTGTCAAATGTACAAATAATGTGTGCCTGGTGCCAGAAAGTTGGAATCAAGCGCTATTCCCTGAGTATGGGAAGTGAAGTGAAATGCTTCTGCAGTGAGAAGTGCTTTGCAGCTTGCCGAAGAGCGTATTTCAAGAGAAACAAGGTAAGAGAAATAAGGAAAGATGTAATCTACATAGACATAATTTTAATCAGACCGAGCATGGGCCTTACTTAGCATAAAATGAAAGCTCTTTTATTGTTTTCCATTTCATCTAGTCCCTCCACCTTCCATCTGTACTGTCTGTTGGACTGTCAACTCTTTACTAATCTTATTTCTTTCATTTTCCTTCAGTTTGATGCCTAGGTTTTGAGAGAGTCAATGAATTTAAACAAGCAGTAACAATAATACACAGTAACAGAGGAGTGCCAGTTTGGCCTCACCTTCTAAGAATTCTTGCTACATATGCACAGTGAAGGGGAGGAATCATGAAAATATAATATGTACAGAGTATAGGATGGCTGCAGACAACGGTGCTAGCCTAACAGGTAGTGGAGTGCTGCTCAGCTGCAGTTAGTGGTATTTGTCTCAGTAAGTTCAGTGGCAGTGGGATCATGACTGTGGGTTTTAGTCTTTAAGGGCCAGAATCTGAGTCTCCTCAAGATAGTGCAAGCTTTCTCATTGATGACAGTGAGCTGTAGTTTCAGTCTTTTGAAGTACATCTCTGTTAATAAATTATGGTTGCATTATGGCTGTGTATTGAAGACACTGTAGCTTTTGCTTTGGGGTAAGCAATGTTAGCACATTGAAAGTAGCATGAAAATCCCTCCCACTCAGTTTAAATTTGACTTTGTCTAAAATTAGACTGTAATCCCAATATTGCATGTCTATGAAAATCGCTGTAATTGCTGAAGTGCAGTGCCTGAAATTGCCCTCTAGGTTACCTTAGCAGCTGTTTTCTGCAGCAGAATGTGTGATATGCCCTTTTAAAAAAAATATGAAGTAACATCTCAGTATTTTAAATTTCTATAAAAATAACGGTGTCCTTTTGGCACATATTAGTCCAAGAGGAATCTTTGGTGAGCCTTCATTACCTTAGAAATATTTTTTATTCTTAAAACCCTTTATATTTGGGTTTTCTAAATGATACTGTTTACCCTCATGCTATAAAACATTCAAAGTCTGTCAAGTTCAAGCAGAATTCAGGTCTTCAAATCTGGTATTTAAAATCTGTGGTAGTAACAAATAAGTACATATGGATCCTAGATTCAAGATACGCTATTGTAGCAAATTACCCTCCTTTATGAATTTGGGTCACATCATCCTGCCAAAAGTAAAAAAAAAATAAATAAAATAACAAAATGCCTGAAGAATTAGGTTGCAAAAATCAGCAGAGTGGAATTTTAGTTGCAGTCTTTGAGAATCAAGCTCATAATGTCTACTGGAGCAGATAGGCAAGTTAAAATCGCGTGGAATCCTCTGTGTACAATGGTGTTTATATCCTTTTACCTAGGAAAGAGAGTGGAGGAGTGAAATAAATTCTCCTCATACTCTTCATTTCAAAGCAAGGAAAGACACATAGTCTGGTGCTCAGGGCCATGACAGAAAGGTTCCCATGTTCACGTGTGTGTGCACAGATGCATGTTTATATATGTGCAATTCAATATATCTTACAATTTGTTAGATGCTATAGGGTAGCAGGATACTGGCCACTGTCAGTTGATGTGAGGAAGATAGGTCAAGGTAATGGAGAAATTGCCAGTGATCCTAGTTAGAGGGCCCCATGCGCCTAGCAGTGATGAACACCAGGTAGACCAGGCCACCTTGGAAAGGCTGGCAAAAGAATAACCAATACACAAAGGGAGTCTCTTTAGCCTGAAATAGTGGGGGTTATATCCTACAGGAACAAAAAAAGCATATTAACACAATTCATAGATACACTTCAGCCTTTTCCTAGCTCCTTTTTACTTGTCTTTCATTTCGTTACTTACATGCCTTACTGGGTACTTTCTTGTCCTTATGTTGTAAGAAAGGTTTGAATTAGTGCATCTTGTACCCTGGCTTCCTTTCCTACACATCTGTTAGTTGTTTCAGGAAGCTCTACAGTTCTGGGTATTTTCAGCCTCTCAAACAGAAAGCTGTCTGTACTACGCTTTAATTTGTAAATATCCAGATAACAATAGAAGTTCCCAATCTTTAATATTCCATTATATCCCTGTGAAACGTCCTATTCTTCACTAAAGATATCACCAAAAAAAAAAAAAAAAAAAGAAAGAAAGAAAGAAAAAGAAAGTCCTGTGGGAAAACTTGATAAATAACACAGAATTGATAACATGTTGGTTGCTACAGTAGCTTCCTTTCAAAGTTAAGCAACGAGTCGCCCTGACGTCCCTTTGCCCCTGTGAAATCTGAAATTGTGCAGGACCTGATGCAATACCAGAAATGTGGAGCTGCCCCTTGCAGGTGTTTAGGTGTTTAAGTGATCTGAGGGGAGAATCCTTAGCAAACATGGCCACTGAGTTTAGGCAGGTTTGTAGAGTACAGCTGACCCTCATACCTCTGGTTTTGCACTTCATCTATTAGTAACAGGACAGAGTCCTGAGGAACAAGATCAAAGCAATAAGGTGGCAATAGTTTAAGATTTAACTGCTGACCTTTAAGCTGTTATTAGCAGACCAACAGCCTACCTGTCCTTTCTATGCATCTAATACCTATTTATGTATTGGAGGAGTTATGCTGCTCTACACTTTTCATTTTCCAAACAGAGGAGTAAAATAGTGGCATTTCACCAACCATATGTATGTTTTAAAGGGCAGACTTCTGCAACAATGTCGTGTTGCATTACGTTCAATATGTGCAGCTGCTGCATTGCAGGGAGCTGATAGGGCTTTGTGGTCACTTCATTTAAGGCTTGAATTTCTAAATGGATTGTGTTAAGCAGTCTTCCCTCCGCCCCCAGATAAGAAATGCTGTAATAAGCACGTGCTTAAAATGATAGGATGGTTTGAGCAGTAAAGAATAAATCATTGTTAATGTCTCCAAATGGCACTGAGTAATGTTGCAAATTAGACATCCCTGAATGCCAATCGCTTTGTCCAGAATTAGGATTTTTCTCATCATCCTAATGAAAAATCCTCTCTCTTATCCGGGGCCAGTGCACATTGATGCTCTCCAGCTGGGAGAAAGCCTAGCAGAAATCCTCTTCATGTGCCCAAGAGGGCTACAGAAACACCCCCAAAATCTCAGATGAGGTGGGCAGTACCAGCCCTGCTCTGCAAGCCCCAACCAGCCCTGCTGGGCAGGCACCCCCAGAACTGTGCAGAGGCCCAGGCTGGTGCCGTCTAGGGAAACCAGACCGGCACAGTGCAGAGCTGCACTGTGCACCAGAAACACAGATTCTGCCTGCACTCGCGACCATTTAAAATTATCTGTATTAGCAAGCATGCCTCGTAATAATAGAAATACATATATATTTACAGCAGTTGTAATGGATCTCCCCACAGAGTGGAATTTTCCCTAAATTATTCAAAATAAATTAAAAAAAGATTTTTTTTTACTACTTTTGACAAAGCAAAATGTTTAGATTTACCTAAGTTAGAATTTAAAAGAATATATATATATATAACCCTTCTCCCCAAATCTTCATTTGTGTTCCTGTTTGGTCTAGTATGCAAAGTCAAATGTACATAATGAGGTGGTGCATAATGATAACCTGTTGTGCATAATAATACCAATTAAAAGGAAGTGTTGCAGGAAAGGGAGTATTTCATACTAATGTTTGTAATTGAATAGATTTAAGATCTGGAGCTGTTCTGATGCTGTCTTCCTTAGAGGTTTAATTTTATAACCTACCTAATAAAAAGTTTAGTATTAAGGAGGCATATAGGGGCAAAAAGCACTAGACCACCCAGTTCCAGAATATTAAATTTGAAGGGAAGTATTGTATTCATAATTGGATCTAGTGAATTTGAAGCCTGAAAAGATTAATTTAAAAATTAGGTTTATTGAATCAATGAGTCAGAAAACAAATTTATTTTGAAGAAATGGCCCTACCTAGAATGAGCACGAAACTCATGTAGGTTACATGTGCTGCTCGTAGTTATATTAAAGACTAGCTTGCTTGACTAGACTAAGACACTGGGGAGGAAGCCAGAACAGCACCTTGTACTGGACCTGGCTCTCTGATCTGCCCCACAGTCAGGGAAAAGGCTGCTATATATTTTTGTTTCCAGTGTAATCAAATTTCATTTCTACAAATAAACAAAGAGGCATAAATCCAAAAGTACAAGTAACTGCCGTTCATCAAAAAGCAAAAGTAAATGGCACTCTTCTTTTTCCTTTTCCTCCTTGCGGGGGGTGCTGCTGCGCAGCGGGTGCCCTCTGGGCTGCCAAGGCTCCACTCTCTGAGAGAGGATCCAGCTTCCCTGTCCCTGCTGCTGCAAGGCAAGGGGCACGGCAAGGTGCGTTTCCTTCTCAGCCCCAATGAGGATGTTTTATCCATCCTTTGTCTCCTCTGCAAGGCACAAAACAGATTTGAAGAGTCTAACAGGCCTGTAAGAAGTGATATGCAGTTATTTAGTGCGATAAGCAATTATTTAGTGATTTATTTAGTAATGCATTCCATTGCTTTAGATAATTCCTTCCATTTTCAAATTGTATTTAAAAACAATGAATTGCACAGAGCAGCAGCATAAAGCCTTAGTGCTCCTGCCTGAATCGTTTCTCAGTTAATTAATGTATTATCGCTACATGATTAATAAGGACATGTATATACAAGTGCATGCTAAAAACTGGGAGTAAACAGAAGCTATCATTCCCCAAAATTATTACCGAGGATTGTCAGTGAAATTTCTTTTGATTTCAAGCTTAATTACGCCACCTAACAGGCATGAAAAATATTTAACAATCTCCCTGTTAAGTCAATGAATAATGGCAAATAAAAAGTTAACTTCTTTTTTATTTTCTTAGACACATGCAAAATTTAATTTGTAAAATGAGCATCACTCATGAAAATTTGGAAAACTGCTTAAAGTGACTTGATGAATATAATACTTCTGACAGAAGAAGAAATCTCAGATGTTACATATTCCTTCATATTCCTTTTCTATGAAGAGTTCTGAAACACATGGGACTCTGAACGGCAAACTAATATTTATGCTTGGGATTTAACCCACAATAATTTGGAGTTCAGAAGGGTCAATGTAGGGCAGGTGGCCTACCTGGTTTGCATGAAATTGTCTCTGTTTGGTCTTATAGAGATGCAGAGAAGTGTGATTTAAGAACCAATTCCCAAACTTTCCTCTTTCGACCTGGCTGTGCACAGGACATGGGCGTATGAGTTTCTGCGTGCGTGTATCAGTAAGCACGTGGGTGCATGTTGGCAGCACAAGCCAGTTAGCAAGGATTCTTGCTGGTGCTCCAAGGATGGATGGACAAACATCCCCTAGCTGTGACTGCTCTGCTGGGCTATAACCAAGTGTTGGTGAATGTACCACAGACGTGACACTGGGGCTGGGAAGGAGGTAGTTTAAGTGTGGGCACAGTGACCAACTGCTTTCAGGAACTGTGTGGAAAAGGAGGGGGAAGGAAAACATCCTCCATCAGAGGGTACTTTAAAGGATGTGGAGAGTGGAAGGTCCCAGACGATGATCAAGAATCTGTAACGGACTCTCAGACATAAAGCAAATCCTGAGTTGTGAAAGAGGTGGGTGGCATTAGCTAGAGGAGAGAAGAGTTTGTGGCATTGTCTAGTTGTCATGAGCTGGCCTTTCTACTTGCAGGTACTAAAACCAGAAATCCCTAAATTTCTTCCCTAAACCAGTGTACAAGAGGCAAATGAAATTCTAGAATGAACCCAGTGAGAGTCAGCATATCTGCCTGCCCACCCATCACAGCAAGACGTGTTAGCACTGCTAACGATGAAATGTATCAGCATCTGACTGATGCCACCGATAACTTAATGAAGGGACAGAAGACCTGGCAGAAGACCTGGCACTGCGTTTGCAAACACAGTGGACATTTTCCTGTCCATCTGCTGCCATTTAATGCTATAAATTTGAATCAAATTCCCATTGTCTGAATTACTAGCAGGTAGCCAATCCAATTAAAAGGCGTGTTCACTTTTAACGTTAACCACCAGGTCACATTACATCGGCTGTGTTGCATTCTGGCTGCTTTGTTTGTATCAAGATGAATGTGTTAATTACCACTGCAGAATCTGCTATCTCTTGGGCAGTAGGAATTTGATTCAAATGAATGGAGCAGTTTCTGGGAGGTGCTTCACATCAGTTCTGAACAGCTCTAGTGGTTGCCTCTCTCCTCCCTGCCAGAAGTAGGTTTTGTTTTCATACAGATTCCACAACAAAATACCCCTAATCGCATTTGGACTTGACTGGAAATGCTTTTAAGGTTTTCGTGTGTTGGATTTATGCAGTGTAGACCCCTGAGCTGGGTTTAAATAGGACATACACCTTGATATTGGCAGCGTAGAATAGTTGCTAATGGATACGTTCCCAGAGTGGCTGAGGAAGAACGATGTCTGGGGCTATTTTTCTACAGATTACTTAGGTACATCAGTGAAGTCTTTTAAATGACTCATGGTGAATTTCTGGACTGGAAAGATAGGCACTAGGGGAAAAGCAGACATTTTACTCCTTTAAAATGTTTGGCAACTTAGAACTCATGATCTATGTCCAGTACGTATCTAAAGCAGCAAGGGATTTTTGATTAAAGAGTCTAGATGCTTTAGAGCATTAAAGAGTCTGGATGCTTTAACAATAATGCATTCAGAAGAGGGGCCGATATAATACACATGGGTGCTTACTTTGCCATGAACTCCTTTGGCTCTCATGTATGGGAGCTAGACAGCAAAATATCGCTCTCTTCCACATTCCAGTGTCTCAGTTTATGTTATATTCTGATTAGCACATGTTGTCTTGGCCTCATATGAAATACTGCACGTACCAGCTTTGTTTTCATTTCATCAATACAAGCTCAGCATGGAAAACTGTGTTTATTCTGATGAAAACTTCAGCTAGATCTGCAATGTGAAATTCATTTGCACAGATTATATTTGATGCTGCTTTCCCTTTTGTCACGAGCACATCAATCATTAATACTCATAAGAGCTGGGTAAATAATGAAATGCATATTAAATAATATGTTTGTTCAGAAATATCATTGCATTTGAATAAATTATTGGCTTGATGCATTTGTTAACTTATCAGTCAGCTCATTAATTTAGGGAAATATTGGAAAAGTACCTTGAGTAGTTTTTTCACTGTATTTATATATATATTCATTTTAAACCCAAAATTCATCAAATAAGGTTTCCAAAAATATGCTTAGGAATAATGTTGTGAATGAGGCCCTCTGTACATGCTCCAGGAAAGATGTATGCAATACTGCAATTGAATGCATAGTTTAACTAGCAGTTTTCTGCCTAAACAGAGGACCATAATGGGCAGCAATAGAAAATCTGAGGGGCCCAGTTGAGATGGAAGCAATTTCTCATTCTGAATTTTCACACAGACACAAGTAGCTGTCTCAATATTCTCAAACATTAGATAAGAGCTAAATAATTTGTGCAGTAGAGCTGTTAATTCAGTGGAATTGTGGCAGTTATTGTCAGCTGATGATCTATATTTAGATACATTATTACACAAAAATTAAGTTTGCGGAGTTTTTTCTGAAATAGTGAATTCTCTCTCCATCACACACAGAAATCTGGGGACAAGTTCAGTGATGAAACTGTGCCAGACCAAAAGAATAAACTGTATCATAGATCTTTTGGCCCCTTCTAGGAAGGAAAGTTGTATCCCTTCAGCTTTGCTTGCTGAAATTTTTACTGTTTTACAGCAGGACTGAAGAAGCCTTTACACACATTAACTTTCCATCTGACCTTGTGAGTCTAAAATAAGCCCAGGAGAGGCCAAATGGGCCGAGTTTGCATGCTGCCGGATGAACAGGAAAGCCTATTACCAGGAATTGCTAGTTAAAGTCATCTCCTTGCTATTTATCATCAGTGCTTGAAGTGCAAGTGTTAAACTTGCTGAGAGAAGCAGATAGTTTTTGTAGGGTCAAAGCCTGAAAAAGTCAAATATCTTTGCTGTAGCACATAATTTCTGCCATGGTGAAAGGCTGTTTGCTGGCCAGCTAAGTTCAGTTACAGGCTGCTCTCTGTCACAAACCCAAGCATTTATAACTCATCCATTTGAATTTAAATTGGGCTGAAGGTAAACATATGTTCTAAGTAAGTTGTCAGCCTGGATGCAATTTTATATTTAAAGTAAAGGTGCTCATCTGTTTAATAATTTTGAGAAGCAGTCACGAAGTATGTGATGCTTTGGGGGGGCAGGAGAGTTTTGAGTGTGTTTGTGACCTCAGATGCTTTTGGTTTCCTTAGTCTCCTGCCTGAGAAGCAGGAGGGCCGAAGTGCTGGGCGGCTTTTGGGTTACCTGGGCACCGGGGCCCCGTTTCTGCTCATCTGCTCCCATAGCTGACCAGGGGTCTGACCTGGCCCTGCCCTGGCCTTTGCAGGGGGACAGGTCGCCTGTGTGGTATTGCACAGAATCACTGTGCTGGGGTTGGAAGGGACTTCCAGAGATCACTTAGTCCAACCCCGCTGCTCCAGCAGGGACACCCAGAGCATGTGGCACAGGGTGGCATCCAGGCGGGTTTGGAAGATCTCCAGAGAAGGAGACTCCACAGCCTCTCTGGGCAGCCTGTTCCAGGGCTCTGGCACCCTCACAGGAAAGAAGTTCTTCCTCACATGGAGGTGGAATTTCCTGTGTTTCAACCAGTACCCAAAACCCCTTGTCCTGTCACTGGCCACTACCGAGAAGAGTTTGGCCCCATCCTCCCTACATTTACCCCTCAGGTACTTCTACATGTTGGTGAAATCTCCTCTCAATCTTCTCCAGACTAAACAGGCCCAGCTCACTTTTAGTCTTTCCTCAGAAGACACATGCTCTAGCTCTGCTGGGCAGTTCCCGAGAGCAGCAAGGATGTATCTTCCTCCACCACACACAGGACAGACACAGTAATTTTCCCCCTATCGCACAGACACACAGAGCTGTGCGGTGTCTCATACACCCCTGGCCCTTCCAGCCCCAAAAATGAGACTGAAAATCAAATGAGAAGCCTGCTGAGTTGATCAAATGACCCAGTCACAATTAATGTTATTATTTTTTATATTCTACCAGGCTTAAACAACTGTGGTGCATCGTAGTATTGAATAAGGCAGATGAGAGTAAATGGAATTAAACACAGGTCTTAAAATACTAATCTAGAATTTTAAAAAGAAAGCTGACATTTAGGTATTATGAAGAGATAGGGTTGAATAATTTCATGGTGTGGTAATAATGATCTATTTTAACAGATCATTCTTAGATGATTGAATCTTATGACTCCATTTGGAGAAGTAATTTTTTAGTATCATGAAATATTGCTTCTTGGGCTTGATAAGGCAGCTGCTTACTGAATTTTGTGCAATGTGCAGGCATGAAAAGAACAAGTGAATATTCTACTAACTCTTAATGTATGATAACTTCATCCGAAAGAAAGGAAGAGGAATTCTCAAAGAGACAATTCTACAATAACAAGCAAAAGGGTTAACCAAGAGAAAGTTTAAAAAAAGAAGGAAAAAAAAAAGCAGCATTGAATCACTCTGGAGGCTATTTAAGAACACCATATTAGATGCACAGATGGTACGTATACCTCTGAGCAAGGAAAAAGTAGAAAGGGGAGAGTAAATCTGGCATAGTTAAGTGAAGAAGTGCATAAGCTTAAAGGGGCACTGTCAGCTTAAAAATCACACTTTTATTGGAAAAATTTGTTACCTACTACTGTTACAAACAACACCTATGATTACTGTAACTGAAAGATTAGTGAAAAAATGCCCTTCTGCTTTTTTGTGTGCTTTCTTTGGGCCTGATCCAGAATCCATTGGCGTCAGTGGGTAACTTGCCATTGATTTGAAGCATCTTTTGATCAGGCCCTTTGCATATTTGACTGTACATTGTGTACAGGCAGTTTCATTATTTTGCATGTGGTCTCTTTTCTTATTGTTTTTGTGGTTTTTCACACAGCAAGAGAGGAAAAAAACATTTTTTTCCAAACTGGAAATGTGGTTGTTAAACTATGGAATTGCCAATGAGGTCCCAGGAACACTTGTACCAAAAATACCAATTTTCTGACTTGTTTTAAGGCGAAACTCAACCTTCAAAAATTTTGAAAATCTGTTCAAACATAAAAAGATTTATGATATAAAGCACACTCTAAAAATAACAGGACAAGGAAAATATGCGAAGGTGCATATGTATGGGGAGCTGTAGAGGTGTAGAAAATATATCTTAGTAAGGGGAAAAAAACCCCACCTATAGGACCGCAGCTTCTCTAGGCCACCTGATAGTCTCCAGCTCTTACTGAAATAGTGAAACAGCAAAAAAGATGAATTAATTTTCCATATCCATCTTTACTATAAAGGATGATAACGAAAATCCTCTTCCAAGGACACTTTTAACAGGAAATGAGAGTGTGGCCTTATAACAGAAATTGAATTCTCTTAGGAGGAAGTTATGGAGCAACTTCAGAAACTCAAGTGCAGTAAATCACCAGGACCAGATGGTTCTCATCCGAGTGTTCCTAAGGAAATAAACGTGTGAAGCAGCAGATATTGACAAGGATCTGCAATATATCATTAAAACCAGCAACTGTTCCTGAAAATTTGGAAGTCATTTGTATGGTGTTAAAAAAAAAAAAGGAGTAAGAGATGAGAAAGTTGTTTTCTTCTTGAGTATAGGAAGTGAAGATAAGAGATCCTGAGTAATTTTTATTTTATTTGCTAAATGGCGGCAAAAAGTGACTTTCAGTTAGGCACGACCTGAACAGTTGTGGAGTTTTGAAGAGCAAATGGAATATAATTTTTATCTGTAACATATATTAAACAAAGAACACAGCTCATTTGGACTCAGGATATGGCTTGATGTCTGGTTTGACGACCTCCACACAAGGGACGAGTGCATTTCTGCACACCTGTGTATGTATTTCTACTTCTTCACACTGGACGCCTAAGAATAGATATTTAAATCCAAAAGAAAAAGAAAAAGCTCTTTGCATTCCAAATGACCTAAATCTGGTTCCAATACAAAAATGTATTTTTTTTACTGCCAAGGAATAGTTTTTTTATATGTGTGAGAAAAGTTTTTAATTTGATTTCCTACAGAAAAAAATAGTTTTTAGGAAATGCTCCAGTACCTAAAACATATTAGCCAGCAACTGAAATGTTTGATTTTTTTTTCTAATGATTTTTGAGGTATAATAGAAAAAGCAGGAGAGTGCTATGAAAAAGTTGATTTTTTTCCACAAAAGGCAAATGCTTCCACACTCAAAAGCCATTCCCATATTTTCTGCAGTTAAAGCAAACAGGGGATGAGCACCATATCCATGGGCTGAGGAATACAGAGCTTTTGTCAAACACACACAGCTACGCTGCACACACACTAGGAAATTAGGTGAGGAGGGAAATTAGAAGTTCTAATGAATTTGGAATTTAGTAAAGCACTTGATACAGCATCTCATGAAATTTTACCCTTGTACTAATTCAAATTACTTTGGATACAAACGCTGTGAAGTGGCCTGAACACTGGCCCAAGGAATAAAGCAAAAGGTGGTGATAAAGAGCAGCCTATCAGGTTATGGGTAGAGTAGCACCAGAGGGACCTGTGTTGGGTTGGTCCTGTGTCATGTTTCATTAATGATCTCCAGGAAAGAACAGACAGCGGGTTGACAAACTCTGCAGATGAGACAAAACTAGGAGGAGTTGCAAATACCAGGCAGGACAGAAAATAATTCTCTTGAGGAATTATAAATAATGGAGAAAAGCAACTAAATTACTTTTACTTTGAAAAGAGCAAGCTAGTATATCTAGGGAAAAAATCTGAAATGAGTATCTTTCTTAGTGGAATGAGTTGGTAATAGGCTGAGGATAGTCAGGGGAGTGGCTAAATTGGACAGTGAAGATGTAATGGCAATTAAATGGCAATAACTAGGGTCTGGAATAGGGGTGTTGAGAAGGATATAACTATATGGTTACTGAAACAAGGATAGAGCAAGGAAGAGCAGGATTTGGGAGTAGCTGGATAGGCAGGGTTGAAATATCAGCAGTGTCAAAGATGGTGTAGGAAATGTGAAGGTGTTAAGCCTGCAGAGAAGGATGAAAAGGTTGGAAAAAGGTCATCTTTCACAATTCCCAGAATATTATAATTAGATATATTAGCACTTGGAACTGTGGCCTGAAATCAGCTGCTTTACTTGGGACAGACCAAGTTAGAATGAACAAACACTGGTAAATATAGAAGCTGGCAGAGAAAATGGATACATGGTCTTCTCTGTATTTTCCATCTTTGACTTTTGCAAAATGGATGAATAGCCTATCCCAAGCTGGTAGGCAGTGCTACCACCCCTTTGCAGGCCCTCATGACAACAGTAGTTAAAGGCCCGAAGCATAAGGCCTGAAACAAGCAGGATTGTTCTTGAGTAGGAGCTGAACTGTGCCATAGTTAAATGGTAGAACTGCATAAATTTTAGAAAGCTGCTGACTGTTAGCAAAATGCGTGGCTATGCCAGGTAAGACAGCAACAGGAACCTTATCTCATTCATCGGAGATCTTGCCGGACAGTGTCAACCCCAGGCGTAACCTGCAAATGAACATATGACAAGGTGTTTTTGACTCCTCCTTGCAGGTGCTGCCCGTTGCCAGATGCAGCCTGCCACGTTAGATGGACAGATGATCTGATGAGTGTGGCGAGACTCATCTCCCCAGTCAGCACAGCTCTCTGGGGACACAGCAGGCATGAAGGACCCCAGGACATAACCCAGATCTGACCTGGCATCTCCTATTGGGTTGGCCAAATCCATCACTGCTGTAAGCAGTGTACCTGCATCAGCTGAGATTTTTGCCCAGGATAGGAGTTCTAATAGCTCCATTTGTTTTCTGCTGCTTCTGGAGAAGCAATAGATTTCCTATAGTGTCAAAAGAATTTTTTTTATAATGATGAAAATGAAAATATTTCATCTTATTTGCAATCATCCTTAGATCTCTCACCAAAATTCTGCACATCCATTATGCAGTTAGCAGTGTCACCAGACTGCTCTTTTGGAATATTCTCTGAATTTTAGTATTTCCTAATCCTTAAAATATATACAGAATGGCAAACTTTACAAAAAAAAAAAAAAAAAAGCAATATGTGATATTACAATCTCACATACTAAGGGGTATTTTAAAGGAAGTGTTGTGCAGAACTGATTTCAGTTTGCTGGGCCTGAACATTTCAGGATAAAATGTAACATGTAGGCACCTTTATTATGTTTAGCCTTTGCAAAAGACACAGCGATAGATATTAAAGCGTAGACTGTAGGATGTTACATGAGGAGTTTCAGCTATTTGATAACCAGATAACTCAGTGCACAAAACTGCAGTTCACAGAGCCATCAGGTACCTGACACAAATTGGCTTCCTAAAGACAACTAACTACAAAGATATGTTGAGTGGGTTTATCTGGGGCTTTTTGTTTCCTTCGTCTTAAACTTAGGTTTGAATAACTCAACATGAATTACAGTGCAGAATACTAATAAGATACTGATCACCAGCATCAAAACAAAGGAGGTATTTTGGTCCTGCTGATATCAGAGGCAAAATTTCCACTGATGTCAGTAGGATGAGAACTGAATCCCAAGATACAAGCCAGTGTTGAAGTTTTAACAGGAAAAAAGGAGAATTAGATACTTGTCTCTGTACTTCATCATCCACAACTAGCCTTTAGATCTTCCTAGTAAAGCTGTATTTTAAGCTGGAATTTAAATATAACTTATATTAAATAAAGCCCAACTCTGCTGCACCGACTCAGGCTGGATAGCTCTCTCTTCTCCAGTAGCCCAAGGCAGTGAGGTATTGCACGTTTTTCCTCCTTCTCCATTCTGTCTGATCCTTTCCCGTGCTTTATTAAATGGAACTTTTCTAGCCTTTGAACTATTAACCTGTCCCTGACTACATCTTGTTGTATTTCCTAACCCATTTCCGTATCTTCATTGGTGAGGCTAGTATGAGGTATGGCATTTACTGATCCTTATTGTGCCCTGTATTTGCAGCATGCCTTGTATTGTTTTATGGATGATTTATTAGTTTTTTGTTGTTGTTGTTGAAAGATGCCATTGGGATTTTCAGTTGATTTTTCTCTCTGCCCATAACAGAGTTTTACTTACCACCCCATTAAACAGTCATTTCTTATGTGCAGTTGTGATTACTGGAATGTAGGTTGCTATTATTAATCATCTTTCCATTCTTATTCGTACATTAATCATGTGAGGAGATGTGAGTGTAAGTTTGGATCCATCAGGATGACAACTTCTTACTCATGGTGATACAAAATTCAGCTCATGAAGCAAGGAATGACTTTTACAAGTCATTTTCATGTTTGCCAATTTAGACCGCTGTTCGGTGCCATTTTGCAGGACTCCATGCTAATTGCGACCAGCATGGATTTAGGAATTTCATGAATAATACAAGAGATGTAGGAGCAGTTGGGAAAAAAAGCAGTTTTGCATGTTGTTTTTGCCAGGCCTTGGTAATGGCTTCAGCCTAGAACGCAGCCGCCGCCAGGCAGGGCCCTGCGGCCTGCAGGGCCTCCCGCCGTGCAGGAGCTCGGCACCCGCTCGGCCTTTGTTGCTGTGTGCTCCGCTGCACTCGCGTGCTCATGCAGCAAACCTCCGCGCGCCGGCAAGAGGCAGGAAGGCTGACACGCTTTCTGCAAGCGAGCATATTCTTCCAGCAAGCCTCCGTAGGAGCAAGCCAAGAGGACGGTGCAGCTGTAAATGTTCTGCTCCGAGATAATCAGAGCCCCAGCAGGAGCACCTTCCGAGCACAGCTGTACAATTCCCTTTGCTCTCTGGAAGGTACTGCACCCTCCGTGCAGTTTCCAAGCTACATTTAACACAATTGCCCATCAGCACTTAGGAAGCAGTTACCACAGAAACCCAGCAGAGACCAATTAGTCACATGATTAAATTAATTAAAATAACCCAGGGTATCTGCCATCTTGCTTCTTTCTGCTACGCATAGCACATGACCCAGAGAGAGGTGTAATTGGTTAGCATTATTGTGCTTTTTAATCTAAGAACCATCCTCACATTGAACTAGAGGTGCTCTTTGATTTTTCATTTTCCATCGTTCTGTGTTATTCCTTTTCTATACATCCGTGCTATTCCCTTGACACAGATGCATTATTCCTTTTCTGTAGATCTGTGTTATTATTCAAAAACATTCTTCAAACCCCTCAATAAGCCAAGTAGTATCAAATTTACAAAACATCAGATTTAACAACAGTGAGATTTGTTATGTTTTGGGTAAGAGGATTTGGAAACATTTTCAATCGCACAGTTAAGACTTTTGGAGGTCTTTAATGACAGCTCTAACAATACTCGCCAGAGAGAGCTCTGTAATATGTATTAGCACTTGACCCGAGGATTCAAAAGCACTAGGAGAGGACTATATGTTGTGTCTTTATTTCCCAAGTGATACTGCTATTGCAGAGGGACAGGCTGAAGTAGAGCAAGCTGTCTGTGGGGAAAAGAGAGGCAGTTTGGTGTCCTCCCAGCTGCTTGCTGGGAAAGAGAGGCAGTTTGGTGTCCTCGGTCATTTATAAACCTGGCAATGCATAGTCATATTGTAACTTAGTAAATCTATCCTTTGTCCTTGTTTCTTCGGCTGTCCTCTTAATGGCATCCCCCAAATATCCATGTCATGAAAGGGTGTTTTTTTTTTCTATTATATCAGTGTCACAGTTCTATGTGCACACAAATCACCTCTACCTGAAATCTCATAAAACCTGGAGCATTGCAATTTCCATCTCATCAGAGACATTCTGATAACTGCTCCGAAGTTACCTTGATCCATGGCACGAAGACAACAACAACACAAAATTAATCCTATTTCTGGCCACAGAGTAGAGAGCAGCTTGCCTCTCCGAAGCAGATTCCGTACAAACAGACTCGACAAAATAGCATGCATAAATTACATGGCTCTCATACATTAATTCGTGCCTAACAGAGCAAGTGGCAGCAACACTACGTCTACAAAGGGTGGGTATAAGATGGAAGAAATGAAGTCTGAGGGTTAATGTATAAATAATCAACTGTTACAGAATTTGCAAATATTGTGGAGGAAAGCTAGCAGGTTTGGTGTGTGCAGTGTTGCTGAAGCACCGTGCACAAGCACATTTGCTAGGCTTAACTGGCTCTCACTAGCCGGAGAGGATCTGCCTGCTTGGCAATGCTGATGCACAGATGCACCAATATGAGACAGAGTCTCCTCACAAAATTAGGTTTCTGTTCGCCCTGTTGAAGGCAATGACAGAAGTGAGTGTCTGCTAAGAGGAGTGACCCTCCATGCGGTAACATACACCCTGTGCTAGGTGTAATGCACTTGTGTGGTTTCAGAGAAGTTACTCGCACTGTCCACATCGTCTGCAGTCAGGGCACAAGCACACACAAAAAATACCAAGCAATAAGTAAAACAATGCTCTGAGTATTTCTCTTTTACTTTTTCTTTTTTTTTCTTTTTTAATTTTTAAATTATCATGGACTACTCTGTGGGATAAAATGCTCACTGAAAAAATAGCCTATCACATAATGTCTGATGCTGTTATTTTTGCTGATATCAGTAGGAACTATGAACTTTATAGAATCACCCAATTCAGCAATGTCCCAGTCCCATAGAAATTGGTTGGATTATGTTTTTTAAAAAGTGAAGTAAACCAGTGGAGAATCTGGTGTGAGGAATTGAGGTGCGGCACCCACGTGCCATTTGTCCAGAATTAAAAAATGTCCCAGAAATTTACTCACACAAAGGATCACGCTTTCTATTTCATATACACTTAAAGTACTTTGTTGTCAAACCTGCTCACTAAATTCTCAAGGCTTTTCTTCTTTTTTAGCTCAGAAGATAGGCGTTTGTTTCAGACCAGAGAATTTAGATGTTTTGACTGTGTTTCCTTGCCATGAAACATAAAGTGAAGGTGACTGAAAGCAAAGAGGAGGCTTGTCAGTAAGAGCCAAAGTGAGGGCACAATCTTTGGTGGCTGTTCTGAAGTTTCAAATACAAATAGACAGGGAAGGAGTTTCCTTTGGTGTACAGGGGACCCTATGTTCTTGGTACTTGATACTTTTTGGTACAAGTTTCAGCTTTTTTGGAGGAACAGACAGGACTTCCCAGATCCACTTGGGTGTTACAAAGAGAAGAGGGGAAATGAAAAAAGGGGTCCCTCTCCCAGCCATCCTTGGAGTGGGTTTTCTTAATGATAGTGACTAAAGTGAGTCAGTAGACGACACTGTCTCTACTATATCTGCGTTTGAGAGAGCTACACTCACCTTTTCCTGAAGTGAGAGGTAGTGTGGTCCTGTGTGCACTGCTTTCCTCCTGGGGCATTTTGGGATGTTCATATCGAGGGTGCTTTGAGGTGCTGCTGGGGTGGGCACTCCAGGGACACCCAGATTAGAGGGAGCAATTGCAGGAAAAAGAGAAGTATAGGAGACTGGGTAGGTCTTGGACAGTAGGAAGTTTGCAAAGCACCTAAGCAGGATTCCAGGGCTTCTTTATAAAAAGGTGAATAAATTATATCTGTCCTCTTTGGAATCAAAAAAGGAGAGAATATAAAGGGAAACTTGATGAAGTGCAAGCAATTTTGAAATAATTATTGGGAATAAATGTCATAAAAGTATGGTATATTACATGCCAAAATAAAAGAAAGCAAATCAAGATAGGAAAAGAATTTTGATGGACTGTTTTCTATATATACAATAGCAGAAGCACCAAATAAAAGATTCTTCCCTAATAATTTGATTTTTATAGGTGTTGTGAATGACTACAACTAGATGACCATGCCTGGGAAAGCTAGGTCATCTCTAGCCCATAAGCAGGCAGGCCTGAGTTAAGTGGCAGTAAAGTGGTTAGTGTTTGGCTTACATGATTTTAAACAGTAGGAATGGATAAGACATGTACTTCTGAATCATTTATGTATGAAATTTTTGTGTGGCAGAGGCCCTGTAGGACAGTCTTCAGTTCCAAGTAAATAAGCTGATGCAAAGTATTCATCGCGTGAGAATGAGCGCCAGTTACAGAGAGATGCAGCGACCTCCCGGAGTCACAGGGAAGGTGACATAGGGGAGAGAGGGATAATTCTTCTCATTGCATTTTTGGAAGAAGTCATTGCTACTAGTTCAGAAAGAGCTGCAGATCTTACAGCAGTCGGATACTCAGGATTCATCCATTCCTAATCTGCCCACTGGTTTGTATTCCTAAAATGGCTGTAACATAAAAAGTAGTTAGGGCAGAAATAACCTCCTGGAGGCCATCCAGGCATTTTCCTACACCGCAGCAGGGTTTGTTTAATTTAATCCTGGTCTATCCTCATGGCGTTGTTAGACTGTAATAGTCTGAGAGACTATAAGGAGGTGCTCTCTTCTGAGACAATTTAAGAGATTTCCTTCACTCATTCCTGAAGTCCAAGTAGCAACCAACTTTGCTTAACAGAATAAATAGAAATTCATAGTTAGGTCTTCTGATTTGTGCATATTATTAATTGTGTAGGACATGGGGCTTCATTTTGATTATTCTTATTAGTTTATCTTAGAGATTTTAATAGGCTAAGAATAAATAATTAAAATAGTGATTTTAATATTTATTTTGAAACAGCTAAAATAAACAGCTAAAACAGAGTCTGTGAAGGATACCTCTGATATTCTTGATTAAGGACACTAATTAAACAATAGGCGGGAATTATCTAAGTCAAAGAGAGAGGGTATTTTCTAGTCTATTGTGGTGAAGGAAAAAGAAGATAGACTTGATTCCACTTAACACAGATCCAGCCTATTCTGACACTGAGGCAACTTGGATTGCATCCACTTTCCAAATCCATATTCCGTGTGACTTGTAATACTGTTCAGGCTTTGCGTAAGCTGGATGGGAGTTATTTTGCCATGGCTTATTTCTCCAAAATTTGCATGATGAAGGCTCATCGCTTTTAGATTCTCAGCAGCATTTCTATTACCTTGCTCATCCTGTGCTTTCTCCTGCAACCTGTATTTTGCTCATTCGCTGGATTCTTCATCCTCTTTGTATCTGCCCTAGTGGATGCTGGTGCTTTTTACAGGCCATTAACACTTATGCTGAAGGCCATAAGAAAACAGGGAAAAAAATCTGTTTCTAAATTCTGTATAACTTTTTTTTTTTCCCCCGAGAAACAGTCTCTCCTCTTTTAGCATGTATTTATCCATAGTTGTACATATTTCTTGATTTAAGAAGTCCCTTTGTCCCTCTTATTCCCTTGTCATGATCAGCAGATTCATAATATTGTTGCAAAATAACACAGGTCCTCCAGAGCGGCACACGCTGCATGTGCCAAAGGGAAAGTGGCGAATAGGTAACGCTTTCCTTTTTGGGCATTCAATGCATTCTCCGCATTTCCCCCTACCTTTCTGCAGGAAGATCTGGTCTTGTGGCGAGTGCAGTGATTGCACTGGAAATTTCAGTGGATTTCCACACTCCTTTTGCTCTCCAGCTGCCCGCTGTGCTTTCCCTCTGAGTACAGAGCGAAACGACACAGTTGCCTTCTCTCTGAGCACAGTTCCTTTCCTTTTCTTCTCACTGCTCTCTGGGGTCTCTCTGTCGAAGCTGGAGGCAGAGCTCCCTGGGCCTCAGCAGGGCCAGCTCATGTGTGAGCCCCAGCTTGTGTGTGAGCCCCAGCCTGCGAGGGCCTCCTCGGACGCGGCGCTCTGCTGAGCAGAGGAAACCCAGACGTGTCCACCTTGCGCTCTCTGCCCTTCTGAGCAGCTCCCAGCTCAGCGTGCTCCCGCGTCAGTTCCACTCTGAGGGAAAACAGCGAAATGGTTCTCTTGGTGCTTCCGGACAGGAAATCAGGCATGACTTAGATAGCTAATATATATCTGAACAGATAAGTGTTTTTTTCTTTTACCTCCATTCGAGAGTGTTTTGGAAAGAAACAGTTGTTAAAATCTACCTATAAGATGCGTCCTTTCTCCAGGGAGTTTATTACTCTTCATCTTTCATTACCCTGGGATATTTACAGGTAGCATATCATTACTTTGAGCATTCCTGCATGCTCGTGCGAGCACAGAGCGTGCAGATGCTGGGAGAAAGGCTCCTCGCTGTTCAGACCAGATACTCACAGCTGACGTTTTCATTTCCCTGCACCGAACTGTGGAGCTGCAGCATAAGCAACCTAGGGCTTATTTACTTGGTGCACGAGTCTAACCGAAACAGGGAATTTTCCCTGGTCGAATTATGTGTCATGTTAAAGAGCCTTTTGTCTCGTTCAAGCTTTCCGAAACAAGACAAATTATGATGTTTTCCTGTTAATTTCTGTTAATTTCTTTCCTTAATGAGTTTCATTAAAATCAAAGCTTCCGGAAGACTGAGCCATGACAGCTGTCTAAAGACTGTTTCACTTGCTATGGGCTGTTTGGGCTGAATAATTATTTCAGCTTTGTGAGGATTACTTCTTTAAAACCGAACAATGATACTCTGTTTGTGAAAAGAAACAAATGCTTTGAGTGGTGCAACGTAATTTTGTAGTGCTGACTGGTAGTCCTCAATGCCTTCTAGAGATACCTGCAAAAACCCCATCTTCTTCAGCCTGACACATTTTTAATGATTTCACTTAAGAATACAATGGCAGCTATTTCAACTGGCAAGAGAAAGAGGGTTTAGATTTTAATTTAAGTGAATCAATTCTTCGAAAGAGAGACTTATTCTTTACTGTTACATTGCCGTGACTGTGACCCGAGAATGAAATAGTCTTTCTGTTTTGCCGCACATAAAATATTTCTATAAGCTACGGGCTTGATATTTTGGCAAGAGTGGCAAGTATTTAGATTATTTTATATTTACTGTTTTGTACAATCTTAAAGATACATTGTGCATTTCACAGCTATTGTAGTTAAGAAGAAATGGTTTTGTGACATAGTTCAATCCATTTTCTGTGCTGACCATTTCATTCTGACACGGAAATTCTCAAATTTAAGGGTGGGAAGATGGGAATTTTACAATAATCCACTGCTTCCAAGTCTGAACTGGACACTTACCACCTGTTTTCATGAGCTGCTGTAGAGAAATCCGTGTCAGAGTTACAGAAAACCAGGCTGGTTTGACAGAGCTCATGTTCGTATCATGAGTTTCAGATTTCAGAACCTGAATGGTAGATTTTTGTTTTGGGAAAATGAGCGCTTTCTGAGATTTAGGGATCCTCTCAGCTTCCCAAAGCCTTGCTCCCTCCTCACTGTTTCTAATCCCGGTGCTGATTTTATCCCGGTTCTCTTACTTCTTGGAGGACAGAGACAAGGCACTTGTGCTGAAATGGAGATCGTAGTTAACAGTGTGATTATGCAGACGTGGCTCCCTCTTATTACCAGTCTGTCCGCGCGCTGCATGTGCTTTCTGTGTTCACCCAAACATCTTTTGTCTCTGCCAGTCCTGGAGAGTGCGACTAGATGACAGACCCCCTTAGTTAGGATCATCACTCTAAGCCCCAAGAAAGTTTGAAACACAGGATTTTTTTTTACTACCAGAGCTGAACAAACATGGAAAGAGGACAGCTTAATTTTTGCACCACAGCTTGATTTTGTAAGAAGACAGACAAAAAAATGCATAACTCTATCCCCCCTGCCCTGAGAAAGCCTCTGCTACAACAAAAAATTCACCAGAGCGTATCTGAAGTAGGAACTGTCGGAAGGGAGTCCAAGCTCACGCCGGCATCTCAGGATTGATTCCCATGCTAGAGCCATAGCCTGATGGACACTAAGGGCACTGCTGGGGTCGAGCGCTTCAGGATGTTCTCAACCCATCTGCCTGACAGCTGAAGAGCTGAGGCAAATTTGCTGCCTGACAGTAGCTTCACATCCAAATAATGTTAAAGATAGGCTTGTGTAGCTTTATTTTGCACAGCTAGAGAGGAATGGGCTCTCCAGCGGGAGAGGAAGGGCCCCACAGACACTCTGGCCCCACAGAGAGTGGTCCCAACCCCGTGGCCTCGCTGTGGAGATGCCTGGGAAGCCCCCGTCTCGCCGGGTGGTTACGAGCAATCCCGTCAGCATCACCACTCTGGAGCTAGCAAAGATGCTTCCTTGCCCCGTCCTCAAGGCCGGGGTTTCCAAAAGCATGTGACAAAATTAAGCAACTGTTTCCCTGAAGGAAAACAAACAATGGCCTTTGTTTGTTTAACCTACGCGGCCGCCTCCGGGAGGCCAAAGCCTGGGCAACCTTGCGGGAGTGAACGGCGTGGGGCCTCCACGCTGGCGCTGCCCTCTAAATCCAGAACCCACAGCTCACGTCCTTTCTGTAGTTTCTTAATTACTGCCGGGACATGCTTTTAATGGGACATTTTTGCAAGAAGTTGTCCTTTCTCAAAGCTTTACTCAGCTGAAAAATGAGAATAAAATATTTAGTTTGGGGCTGGTTTGGGAAAGACTGCTAATTCACTGATATTAAAGAAAAGCTGCTTGGTTATTTCTTATACCCACAATTATATGATTTTGCTTTTTATTTCTGTTTTAAAAAGAAAAAACACAGGAGGGCAGTTCTGTCACTTTCTAGGCACCCAGTTTTGAAAAAGCGGATGTATATGCATCCATTTATAAGAATTACACCCTTTTGCTAGTTCAAATATTCTAAGAACCTTGATTTTGTTGGTGCTTAATCTCAAATATTAGCATTATAAACCCAGTCACTTTTAAGCATTTTTTCCTGAGAGACATGCTATATTTACCGTCAGCTGTCTGCTTGTTTTGCTCCAGGAGTTCAGGACCTGCCTCTCTGCCTTTGCCGTTTCATGAAGTTTCACTGCAGAGACTTGATCTCAAAACATGAAAGCTTTTTTGGATTTGCTAAGAGAACTGCAGCTTCTGCATTCGGGGAGCCTTTGGAATGAAAGCCTTTTCATGCACTGCAGGCTCTGCTGTGCCACTTCGTGCTCCGGAGCTAAAAGTAGCTAACATAAAAAATCTGTGCCTTTCTTGTGGAGTAGCAGGTTTTACAAATCACCCCATCTCCTGCATATCAGACATAACTAATGTAAAGAGGCTGCATACATTATTGTCACTGGAGGATCCGCTCAGAGGAAGGCTAAGAATTTTGCCTCCTTCCAGAAGTATTGGTTATTTTTTTCACATTAATCACCCCAATTCAATATCCAGTCTGGTAGGCAAACTCCAGAAGCCTGTGCTTTCAGCTTTGGTGACCGAACCTGGAACCCAATTATTTTTAGCATATGCTGTACCTGGATTTCTAGTTGTCTCTCAGTGCTATGAAAGCTCCTAATTGAATGTAATCCATGCAAGATTTATTCTCCTGATCAGCTTTCTCACAGGAAGTGATTTTAGACTTATCAGATTCCAGCTGTTGCTGAAATCCATTCAGCCATCAAGCCTGTCAGTTTTCTAGAGAATATTCCAGTCTGCTTTCCCAGAAAGGTCTAGACCTTGAGTCTCCTATTCTTTTATTTTCTAGCTGAGTTCATGTATAGAATAATGTGGGTCTTCCCTGGTGGAGGAATGAGCAAGGATGTAGAAAAAATGGAAGTTGGTCTGATCTAGCTGATCCTACAATGGTTTTCAAAAAATCACTTTCTGCTTTGTTCTTAAAATTCTTCTACTTCCCATAGTGATCTTTCCGTCGCAACCAGCACTTAATGTCTAAGAGGGATTAAAAATGATTCAGAAGGAAAATAAAAAACACATAGAGTTTTGTGAGCTCTCAGAGCATTTGACCAGCCTCAGCTACATGTGGCAGCTCCACCCTCTCTTGAAACAACTTATTTGTAGTTTTAGCATGTTAAGAGTTGATTCTAAAGCTTCCAGTTACTTAAGAACCATGAAACTAAAACTAGAGGTCTGTATTCATTTACACATATAAACACATGGAAAAGCTCCCTGATATCTTTTCCTCTGAACTATTTAGAGAGAGAAATGACATATCTTGGCACAGTTTGTAGGCTGTAGTTCTTTTCTATCGCTGCATGCTCTTTTCTGTGGCTCAGGGCTGCATAAGTGCTCCTCATTCCACCTGTTATCACAATATATGACTTATGAGATTATGGATTTGGGGCTAAGATGATATTTGACGGTAAGATAATATTTGGCAATAGTGAAGGCAATTTCAAAAGATCTGGTATAGCTAAAAGTATAGCTGATAAATCTGTAGTGTTATAGTTTGTTAAAAATGTGTTCAAGGCTGGTATTTTTATTTTTGAAAAAAAAAATTGCCATTTCAGTGAAGAAAATGGTAGAGTCTTGTTGAGTTTCTAGGCAAAAAAATAATACCTGAACATCTATAGTTGCCCTTTCTCTCCCAACTCACATCCAACAGGAAAGTGTCTTTGTAATGGGGAATACTTCAAGAAGCTTCCACTCCAGGAGTGGTGTTTTCTAGGATGCTGTTTTGTAATTGTCATAGTTCTTCTGAGCAACTCTACATTCCTTAGATTCAGAGAGAAAGATTTAAACTTCTGCTGAAAGGCATCACGAGAGTGATGACATTTCTGGTTAATTTGTTTATTTCTAGGAATCTAATCTAAGTTGATTCCTGAATAGCCACACAATCAAACTTAGAAATAAGGAGAAACAGAAGAAAGGGAGTTTTGGAATGTGAGTGAGACCTATCTACACTGTACTCCTCATTATGATAATTGTGAACTTCCATGTGGGTAGCTGTGTGTTTCAAATACTTTTTTTTTTTTTTTTCTCATTTTGGCATGTCAGGATGTTCAAAGTTGAGTTTCAAGAACTGTGAGTTTTCTCAAAACAGAAGTAGGTATCTGGAAAAAATGTGGTCGTGTGAACAGTCTGCTGGAAGGTCAGAGAAACTGTGATCTTTTAACTTTCTAAAACCCCTTTAATGACAAACCTTTTCTAAAGTATGTGTAAGAAGAAAAACTACTCCTTGTCCAGTACCATCAGGAGATGTATTTTGTCTTCCTGTGTCTTATGTGCACCAATATAGCAATGTGTAGCATATCCAAGCATTCTGTGCATGTAAAATGCAATCACTGGCCATGCATTCTGTGCATGTAAAATGCAATCACGACCTTACCAATAGTAGAAACACTTTATTGCCTTTTCCTGGGGGCAAAGTTTATAGTTCAAGCTGATTTCCAAGAATGCCTTTGAGGTTTGGAAGCAGATCCAGTCTTCCCCTCTCCTAAGGAAATTCTTAGAGCCTCGCTACAATGAAGCACTAATGATCCAAAGCCCCAGTTGTGAAGCTCTGCATCCCACAGCCATGAGTATGATGGTTCTTTATGTGAAAGCCACCTCTGTATCCATTCCTTGAAGTCACTCTAGAGTGGTAGCACTTGTGCCATGGCTGTTAGAAGCTGATGAAGGTCTCCCTCACCAACGTCCTAGGCTCTCCTTGTGTTGGTGTGTAGCTCTGGCCTTCGTGCTGCCCAGTCTGGTGATTTGTTTTGTGAGGAAGTTTGTTTATTTTGTACACATTAATAGAACGTCTGGCTTGACATTTTGAGAAAGTGGATAGCTAATTCTTGACTCTCTTTTCTTGTAACATTTATGCTTATACAGACTGCTATCATATTTCGTAGTCATCTTTTCTGAGTGGACAAGTCCTTGATCATTTAGTATCTTCTCATATGAAAGCTGCTTCAAAGCTGATTACCTCTTACTGGACGTTTTCTGATATTTTCTTTAATACAGAGTATGGCCTGCTTTTAAGGAAGATCCTGCCATGTATTTAAAATAACATTTGAAAAAGTAGCTTTATCCATGCGGAGATGCAATTAAAGTCAGTTGTTGAAAACGAACTAACTAGTATCAGCAGCAATTAATGCCCAAGGCAAGAACTTGTTATTTCCCTCTTGCCTTGCTTCTATTTTACTGTCATAGCTTTGATAGAAGATGCGACAAAATGTCTAGCTGAGTCTCAAATTGCTCTTTCTTGTCCTTATCTTTTTTCCCCGCCTCGCTCTCTTACTCTGAGCAGTCCTGTGTGGCTAAAAGTGTGTGGCTCTGTGTCCCTTCCCTTTGCTGTGGGGCAGGCCGAGAGGCGTGCGCGGGGCTGAGGAAGAGGAAGGTGGACATGGAGCTGTGGTGAGGCTGAGCCACGGTGCCCGGGTGAGAGGAGCCAGCCCAGCTGAGGCCAGGCAGCGCAGGCTGCGCTGTGTTCTCCAGCGGGATGCACAGGCCGGGCAGTCGCCCTTCAGGGCAGTTCACAGGCATTTGCTGTCACTCGACAGCTGTTTCGGACAGCCCAGAGTTGCAGCAGGCTGCGGAGGTGCGGTCACTGCAGCGTCAGAGGAGAGAACCCCCTGCTCGGGCCGAATGCCATGGAGGAGACCAGGAAAAAGGCATCCTCAGTGTAGGATGCCATTCCTCCTGGGTTCCTGGCAGCGGCACGGCCAGGCCCTGTGCTTGCAAGCCAAACGCCAGCAGGGTTGCTTCAGCCTGCTTTTCAAGGCTTCCTATCCATGTAAAGGGGAGAGGCAGGGTTGGAACAAGTTTTACTCCTGCTCTCCATTGTCTTTAGAGAGTTCCTTAAAAAATAACCCATCCTTGGCTTGAGTTAGTCACTACTCCTGCTCACCCGATGAGTGAAATAAATCTAGGTGAGGAGTGGGAAAGAGTGAGATTGTCCTGGATAAGTGCCTGTGGGATGCAGGGTGGGTCTCCCAACATGATCTGAATCAGTGGGTTTGGCTCCAAAGCCTGTAGATACCAAGGAGGCTGCCGGAGTTCAAGGCCTAGTCATGTCTCATCCACTGGTGTGGCCAGATGGGAGGGAATTTACTCCCAGATGTTATCCTAGCAGGCAGGGAGGATCCCACAGATCAGTCCTGGCAGCTCCACCACATAAGCAGTGGAATTCCTATGGGATAAGGGAGAAAAGCAAGTTCAAATTTGTGGCTGCTTTATCAGGGCTGTCCTTCATGTCCTAAAAGTGCCCTCCCTCCTTGTGTCGCCCTTCCCTCTTTTGTTTACTCACCACATTTTCGTCAGTTGCACACACACATCCACAGAGTCCATCAGTAGGAAGGAAGCCAGCTTGGTGCTCTGCAATAAGATATACCTAAAAAGCCAGAAAAACCAGGCACATTGGTCTATCTGATTTACCAAACCTCTTGCAGCACTCCCACTACCCTCACATGAGTCTGTACCCCTTAAGGATCGGTGGCCCCCAGCCCTCAAACCGTGCTCAGGAGCACGATATTGGCCTCTGCTGGAGAGGAGCCTGGCTAGGGGCCCTAGGTCTCACCCAGTGTGACTGTTCATACTCAGATTAAAATAAAGAGTCCCTGTTTCAAGGTTGCAGTGGAAAAAGAAAAAGAAACAAACAAATAAAAAAACCTACTCAGACATCTGGTCCAACCAGCGCAGGAGAGTTTCCTACCATATGTTTCCACTACCTACAGCCCACAGAGCAGAGGGAGTGGGAGACACAGGACTGCTCACAGCTTGAAGGCTACTGTATTGGGCGAGGAGGAGAGTCGCTACTGCTTTTGGGCTCCCGCCCACGCCCTTTGGATCCCCTTCCTAGCACACCCTGCCTGGCGGCTCAGTGGGGCACTGGGGGAAGGATCTGCTATTTGCTTGCTGATCTCTGGCTGGAAACTCTGTTTCTCGAAGTCATCGTCCTGCCACAAAACAGTGATGCTATTTGTCACCCACAGCGGCAAGAGCCTCAAACATCAAGTCAGGGCAGGCGCTCCCTCTCTAACTTGAGCCACTGCGCTTTTCATCATGATGCCAAGAGTTGTCAGCTTTAACTCAGGCTTTTTTTGGCTTGTGTCACAACCTAATAAGTTATAGGCCAGCTTCTCCTGTCGATGTTTTTGCTGCACAGAAGGCTTCACATTTTGTAAGCTTTTACAGCACAGCTGTGCTCAGAGATAAAACAGAATGTGTATACAGTACAGTATGCATTCAACTGATGCACTAGATTCTTCCCACCATATGTATAGAGTGGTGTGCATTTCACTCTGATACCTCACTGCCAAAACTGCCAGAAGCAAATAAACAAATGGCGAAAGAGAGGCACCATATGACGCAGTGCCAGGCACATGACCTAGACTTTCAAAGAGAGACCCTGGCTGTTTTCAAAGGATTATAGCAATCCATTTTTTTTTAAACCTTGCATCCACTGTGTGAAATTTTCTGCCACTGTATGCTGTGAAACGTGCCAGTTGTTAGAGATGCTCATAGATTTCCCCTTCGTGACAAGCAGCTGATGTTTCAACTCCTCGCACAAAATACTCATTTCCACCTCCTTCACTGCCTGTGATTCCACCTCAGATTTTTAAACCAGGAGGAACAACGGAGATATGTGAAGGAGTCTAATTCTGAAAAGAGTGCTACAGTAAAAAGACATAACACATGCAATTAGGCTAATGAGATTAATAATATTAGCAACAATTTAACAATTAATATATAAACAATGCAAGTGAGACAAATGGTTGTTCCATCTCATTCCCGACAAAGAAAAAGTCACGTAAGTTGCATTTCACAGAATAGATTGTGAAGATGCTTGTAATACACTGACATGAATGTTAATTACATGGTTAGATATAATTAATTTAGATTAGAATTCCACTCCTGCCACTTGCATTCTGAGTATGAAAAGGGAATTTTGGAGCTTCTCTTCTTTCTGACCAACCTGCTGCTAAAGAAAAGATGCTGACAGCCATCACTGCAGTGGTCCTCCTACCACGAGCACTGGGAGACACGGACTCGCCCCGCTGTCAGCTGGCCCTATACCCTTAACCGTGTGCTAGGCTGAACATCTCTCACTAGCCCTGTCATTATTGTCCTCTATCCAGCGTTAATCTAAGCTTAACGTTGTTACTGACTGCGTGAGGGCAAGCCCCTGCTCTCTTCGCTTAAGAGAAGCTTTAGGTTTAAAAAGTGCACTAAGGACAACAGGAGTCGAGACCATCACCCTACTTTACAAATGTGAACAATAGAGTTATTAGGTCTTGGAATTTGACGGAGTTAGGTGTAAAACAGTTTTTTTTTGTTAAGTTTTTAAGCTGGCAACAATATTAGTTTTTCTTTAGAACTGGTTCTTTGCTTGGTGCTTTTGTACTTTTGCGTAGTGATAGTAACAGTAATATTGTTTTTCCCCAAGCCTCCTATTGTAAGATACACTGTGACCAAGATAGATGCCTACACACCATCCTAGTCAAATAAAGGAGAGTTTCTGGACCTGGGCATGGTTGGTAAAAGGCCAAAGGCCGCATTTTTATAAGTTTCTCCAGATTCCACTTAGAGATTTCATTTCACCACAGCCCTAGGGTGCGACACACAATTCCCTGCACAGGCTACAGAAATGGCAGACTTCAGAATTACAGCCTGAGAGCATAAGACTGGGTTTGGAGAAACACAGTGAGTACTTTGCTCCCCAGACGTCGTAGTGTCGGCTGGGCTGCTGCAGAGTGGCTGTGATGGAGGAGCCGGGGCGCTCGCTGCTGCACCAGGACGGTGTGCTGTGGCTGCGCAGCTTGTCCCTCCAGCACCTGCTCCAGCACCTGGCCTCTCCCCCTGCTCTGCCCTTCCTTGCTGCATCTCTGAGGAAAACATGATGGGCCAGAAAATAAAAATCACCTGTAGCAGCAGCCCAACTGCACAGACCTCCAGCTGGGCTTCGGTGGGGCCAGTTATACACCTGATCTACACTTGAGGTGATACAGACTCGTTCACAGGACAGTGAGAAAAAAAAGACAGAAGGCAGGAGCTATAAACAGACTTGTGGCCAAGCATGTGTTGGAAATGCTAGAGAAACAGGAGATAAATCAGGGAGCCAGGCTGGGGAAAGCCCATAGAGGCTTTTAGAAGTTGTTGGTGCTACCCTAAGTAGTTCGGATGACACATACAGATGCAGGTGAGGAGGCAGTAGTGCTACGAACATGCAGGAATCCAGTGCGACCTTAAGGGATGTCCTACAAGACAGAAGCTGTACGGACAGAGGAAAGAGTGGATCACGATTACAAGGGACATCATCAAACATCAAGCCTCTACCATGAGGTGGGCAACCAGGCAGAGGAAGCCAGTGAGCCATTTGGGTCAGAACAGCTTTGTTTTGTATTTCTGACAGCTCTGTTTCCTAGTGGAAGCATCTCCTTTTTAAAGTCTGACTTTAACTATCAGAGCACTTTTTTTTTCTTGAAGTGAGAATGCACAGAGTTGAAAACATAAAGCTGTAATTGAATAACCTCTAAGACATGAAGTAAATTGCTGGGAATAGTTGAAGATGGGTTCCTGTAGGCGCAGAAACTTGGCCTAGGATTTACCTGCAACTGGGAAGGGACAAGGAACAAGAGAATGAGGAGGCAAAAATTATAGTAGGGTTGCCTCCCATTGCCTGTAAAGATCTGTGTGCTCTAAACTTTCCAATGAGTTTGAACGGACAATTTCCCATGACTTGTAGGCATGATAAATATTACCTGAATCCCGGTGATGCAGGGTTGCAGTGCATAGCCAAAACACAGATACACTGCAGTAATTTAGGAATATCTTTCTGCCGGCATTTGGAGCAAGCTAAGAGTTACATCCTGTTTGTCCGTAAGCGCAAAGCATCCCCCTTGGTCACAACTTGTTCTTATTTAAAGAAATGTTAAAAGAAATCCTGGAAAAAGAGGACTACCTGATTTGTACTGTGTCAATCTATTGCTTGGTGAACTGTCTTTGAAAATATAACTTTGAATAAAGGGCTCAAAAAAGGTGTCGGGGAGGGGAGGGAACACTACTGTGCCTGATATTAGACCCAAAGCCAGTGGTGATGCCGTGACCCCAGTGCCTGACCTCCAGCTGGGCTGTCTGAAATGATAATGGATGCTCCTCTGCACCAGCCAGGTTTTGCTTTTGTCCTGCTTCTAGCTGCCACTATCCCACCTTTTATTGCAGCCATTCATCATCTGGAGCAAGACTGGGAGATGATATTAAGGTTGTAGAGGATGTCATTTGTATCAAAGCTTCCCCTCCTTTCTTTTCACCCTCTCCTTATCCATTCTCCCATGTAAGCTCCATTCCGGTTAGGCTTTGCCCCCTATACAGCCTGGTGATCCCTTCACCCAGCCCATAAATGATTGCTTTAATAATATTACAGCCTCTCGATTTTCATGTATGAATGGCCCACGTGGCATGTCACTCATAATTGAAGCAGGGAGAGGTTTCTATTTTCACACTTTAAAAGACCACAGAAAACAGTGAAGACTGAGAGTACATTCCTGCCTGTCTCGCGCTCATCACAGCTTAGCATTTATTGTCGCACAATAGCTTACGGATGCAGCAGGTTTAAGGGGAAGCTTTACTAGCCAGATCTGCTGTTGTTTTTCCTTATTCACATTTATTCAAAGTGTAGAACTGTTTATGTACTGCAAAGATGGGAATTAAAAAAAGGGCACGTGAGGAATTTACCAGCTGTTCAAATCTGACTGTTATCTTCTGTATTGATCAAGTCCATTGCTTCTTAATTGGATATTGACTGTTTCGAGGCAAATAAGGCAAGCTGTCAGTGAGGGAGGGATGGGGGGCAAGGTTTATCTTAATGGTATGTTGATCATGACTGGTCTGTAAAAGCCAGTGGGAGAGGAGTTCATTAAACCAGCTTGCAATTGTTTGAAAAAAAATATTCTCTGCGTCAAGATGATTAATCATATAGGTGAGACCGCAATCGGAATGAATACACATTGTGGGCTTGGTATTTACAGTCCTGAAGCTTGAAAAAAGCAGATGCATCGAAACAAATTCATTAGGGATAGTGATTTGTTTGGTGTGTGAGCCTTAGCTAACCGTGACCAACGCTGGAGGATGTTTTTTCCTTGGTGTTATGTTTTGCTTTTCTGCCTCCCTGCCTCTCTGGCAGGCTAATTGGAAATGTGTGCTTGCCTTGCACACGAGCTCCTCTCTATTGATGGAAAGAAATACTTGAAGTTACTTGACAATGAACCTCCCAAAATACCTTGCAAAATGCTTTTATCCCATAAATTATAATACAAAGGGAATGCAAAGGGAGGGGAAACTTGCTGGGAATAACCAGCTACTAGGTATTAGTGACCCATTACAAACCTGAAATCTGCTGGAAAGTCTGTAGTATATTTTAATTTCTTTCCTAGCCATATTTTAGGCTGGGTATTGAATGTGTTGCAATAACTGTCAGGCACAGTCCATTAGTGTCTCTGAATTGGGCCTGTCATGAATCAAAAGGGAGATTAGTAGGATAGTCTCCCTTTTATAAAGGTCCCACGCAGCTGTGACTTGTCGAAGAAATGTTCAAAGGGGCAATAAACACAGTTTATTTCAAATTATCTCTATGTTATGTGTTTGTTATCTTATTTAGTCTTTGACAATTCAGAACTGGTTATTAAAAATTTATGATACGGGTAAAGGTTTATGCAGTTTGAAAAATTAGCTTTGGTGGCAACCACCTGAACACTTCTCATATATCACCATGCTGCAAACTGTCAGGAAAAGGGTAGCACAACCCTGCGGAGCCAGGAAAGCTGCAGAAACTGCCTGCTTATTATCCAGTAGAGGAAGGGAAAAGGTGTGTAAGTCTGGAATGTAAAAGGAAAATGAAGTTTAATGGGGAATTTTCATTTGAGAGCATAAGGCACTTAAACAGCCGCTTGGCTGTAAAAAGGCCCAAGATTGAGGCCGAGCCGCCTGCACTTGTGTGTGGACCCAAGTCATGTAACACCTCAGTCCTTCCACTACCCTTCCTATAAAGGCAGAATGGAACTCCAGGGCAGGAGACAGCACTATTTTTCAAAGATTCTTTTGCTTAGCCCTTTGTAGATGCGTTATTAAAAACTAAAGATAACCATCATTTTTTGTTAAGTATTTTATGAGTGTGGTGGTAACAGTTATACATGTAGAAGGATGAAAACCATACAAAAAGAAAATCTAGATTTTGCTGAGAAGGATGAGACACCCAACAGAAAATAAGTATTCTTCTCTATAGTATATGAAAAAAATGGGAGAAAGTGGAGAAAAAAAAAGTATATAGAATCCAGAACGCTGCAGCCTTCTTTTCTTTTGGCAAAACTCCTGACTGACTTTAAACACAATAGGATGAAGGCTATGACCATGAGGGTGATACTGTTGTTAGTATTTCCTTTTGATTCAATTATAATCTTATTTATATTACAACAGAGTTTGCAGCTTGCATTTTAAATTTAAACTGTGGATGATTTTATACCATGCGATTCTGACTGAAAAATGTATTACATAGTGCTATACCACTTTGAACCATAGCCGTTGGAAAAAAAGCCATTATTCAAAAAAAGAAAAGATCCGTAAATAACTGTTTATCAGATTATCAAGCACATTGCTTGGGGTGTTTTTGGTGTGCTCCACTTATCAAAGAAAATGAGCATGAGCATGAGCTTCAGTTACTTTGACAAAGATAATTTGAGAAACGCTGCCCTATCATTCTGCAGATTGGCACCTCATCCTTTGTCACAATACGTTTCACCAGGACAGCTTTTCTCAGCCAACAATGTTGGTTTCCCAGGAATTTTTACACCTGTTTGGAAAAGGACTATGAGGAAGCGTGGGTCGAATTTGGTTAGAATAGCGGGTTTGACCTGGTGACTCTGTTTATTTTTAAGGTCAGAGAGTATTTCTTATGTCAGCACAGTGGAGAAGATTTCAGGATAATGTGAATGATGCATTTTCCCTGGTTTTTATCACACAAGTCAGTCATTCTGCTTCGCTAAGTGATTCCCACACCAAAGCTTTTCCTGAGCACGTGGACCTGAAGTCCACATGGTCTAAATCCAGTCTGCTAGTGTTGCTGTGTTCAGAGTTTGTATTTGTTTTGACAGTTGTAAAATGTGAGCTAAAGTTTGAATAGAGTCTAGAGTTGGGTTTAGACCCTTCACTGTTATAGTGGACATATGACAGTGTATTAAATGGATTCAAAGCATGGAAAGATCTTTCCAAGAGATATGCTGTCTAATGGGGTCCTTGTCTTGCCAAAGGTGTCTGCAAGGAACTGACCCGCAGGTGCAATTTAGGGAGTGCATCTCTGCAGGGCTGCCTTTGGCCCTTCGCAGTGTTCGTGTAGTTTCGCTGGCTCTGGAAGGGACTCCCCAGCCATGGAGCCTTCCCAGAATACACAATTAAGTGCCAAGGAGCAACCAAGTGCAGAGGAGGGATTTCAAGGTAGGCTGTAGCTAGACCTCAAGTGGCAACATGCCCAGGCCTGGCTTCAGCAGTGCACCCTTTGGTTAGGGACCAATGAAACACAGGCACCACAATTCCAAGGTTTCGCTTGTCCATCGTTCCTATTTATTTCCCTTGTTTGTTTCTGTGCACGAGGCGGGGAGAGGTGAAAGAGAAGAAGTCAGCAAAAGCCCTCTGGTTTCCTTCTGTATTCTTAATAAGGAAGTTATAAGAGGGCACATTCCCAATTTCTTTTTAACTGTGTAGATCACCTCCAGTAGACAGATTGTCTTATGGACCACTTCCCCTCCCCTTGGCGATCAAATAACATTCCTGTGGTGACTACAGCAGTTGCTTACATGGAAAAATAACATTAGGAAAGTATTTAATGTATTTTTAGCTGTCTTTAAATGCATTTTAGCAGCTGGAAAGAGGGGAAGTTAGTACCATGTGGCCTGCAGGCTCTCCACAGACCTCCACCAAGTGTTCAGGGAAGCACGAGGGGTGTAGAGACCCCAAGCTGGGAAACTCCGAATAGGGTATTTGCTTCGAACCGGGCTTGGTCACAGCAAAACAGGCAAAACACTTAACTCAGAGCTTAATGTGGTGTAAGTAACAATATGATAAACAATCAGTGTGATTTTGAGTCCTTCCTTTTCACTGATCTGATTTGGAGGGCATTATATGACACATTGTTTTGACAAGTTTCAAAATACCTGGGACATGGGAAAAGTTTAAAAAGCCTTAGAGTCTTGGTGCGGCAGAAGATGACACCTGCAGAGATGAGTGGATAGAGGGCAGTTGAAAAAGTCAGTATATTAATAAGCCAACCAATCTGTGATTCGGGAAAATCCTGAAGCCTTTGCTAAGAACAAACATCCTGTAAGATTTTAGTGGAGCCAGAGACTTCCCGAAAGAGGGAAGTCTTCTCAGGGTTGCGCTCCCCAGCCGCTGCTCTGCTCTCAGCATGCAGCAATAACGTGCGGCCCCACTTCCAGGCTCTAGCACAAGCCCAGGCCAGGCCAGAGTTAGTACGTAAATATTTCTGGAAAGAATATACTCAACAGATGGAAGTTTAGTACTATTTTTACCATTGCTGGTACAGTGAATGTAGAGACCGTGATAATTGATTATCTGGGACAACTGAAATCCACAGGAACTAAAATTTCAAGGATTAGGGTCTCCCTGAGGATTTCCTTCAAACTACACTGAATTCTGCTTAGAGAAGACCTTAGAGGAGGTGGGGAAAGGAGGGGCAGGCGTGTAGGAATCCCATGCCCTTTTGGCAGCAGAGATAACCTCTGCCAGGAGAACGGAAGCGAGTTTTTCTGCTCCCATGTGCAGGCAGCCTCCCTGCGCAGACAATAGCACTGGGAGGGATGTGACCTTCCTCCGGGCACTCAATGGGGAGGGGGGCTGAAGCAGAGCTCTCTGCACGTCTATAGCAACGTTGTTCCGCTTTTCACAGTTTTTTTGTCCTACCACCAACATTCAACTAATAAATGTGTTTAATATGTCTGGGAGTAAATGTCAGATATTTTATCTGTTTTAAAGGACATTTATGGAAATGAGGTGGTAAAGAGTAAGCAGATTAATGTTCTATCACTTTGTATTGCTCAGTTTGTTAGATTAGAGATTAAATGTATTATATGTTAGTATTATTAGTTAAATGGCACTAAACTTCAGCAGATGAAACAATATGATTTTGTTGCAAAAGCCTTGTCCCATTTTAATGAAAAGCTTGCATTAACAAGTTCCATTTTAATAAATTATTCTGTTCAGCTTGCCTTGTGACTTATACTATCATAAGTTTCTGCCTTTAATATTAAAAGGTGAGCTCAGATTTCCACTCCCAAGACTAAGACTGAATGCATAAAAAGACTTGCACTGAAGCTAGGAAATCTTTTGCCTGGACCGAAATAATGTTTTTTTCTGAGAATAAGGAGGAACAAATATCCATGCAGAAAGTGTTGTAAAGAGGAGGAAAATCTACTGTAGGTTGTTCTTCCTTCTTGTTATGAAAAAAAAAAAAACAAAGAAAAAAATCCCTTGACTTAATATATGGACTGTTTCCAACCATTGGCATCTTCCACAAACCTAGGGCTGGCTGACTTAAGAACAGATAGCACCATTTATGTACCCAGAGATAGTTGTCATGATGCACTTATTAACAAGTGCACATATCCCTGAACATCAGACACTGTGTTGTTCTCAGAGAGGTCCCTTCAGACCCTGCTCCTTTTTCTTTCTCTCTTTCTTTTTTTTAAAAAACCCTTTTGCCATTTTCCTCCAAAGCTCCATGGTGGAAAATAGCGCGGGAAGGGCCCAGGGAAAGGGAAAGCTGTCTTGCCTATTCCTCCTCCCCAGACCAGGAGGGCTCCGTGCCTGTCACTCCTGACAGACGCTTGCCTGACCGGCCCTTGGAAACCTCCCGTGACGGGGCTGTGACAGCCTCCTTAGGCAATCTCCTCCAGCGCTTTGCTCTGCCCGTCATTAAGAAGGCTTTCCTGATACCTAGCCTGCAATTAAAGGCTGTGATTTCTTGTGTAACCCATCATCATACTGACCTCCCCGTCAAGCTCGCTCCACCAAGATGACTGCGGTTGCCTTGACGGATGTTCGTAGCCAGCAAGGCGGCCTGGCTGCAGTGTTCTTTCCTGCCAAAAGCGCCCGGCTTTGCTGGCTGTCCCATGTGGCCAGGGGCAGCTGTGGGGAAGGCTGCCTGCCACCGTGGGCACCTGAACCGGGCACTTGAACCTCTTGTGGCAGCGCCGCAGCAGAGCTGCAGCAGCTGGAGGCTGATAAAACCAACGGTACTCGGTGCCTGGTTCCCGGCCTCAGATAAGGAGCTAGAACCTTTTTTTGTTCTGGAGCAAAATGTGCTTTGGGAGAAGTCTTACAATATATATATTGCATTTATGCAATCAATTATGTATAACATTTTGGACATACATTTTTTTTGATGAGAGTGTTTCTGTAACAATTTTAGCAGTTTAAAATCGTTTAAAAAATCAGAGACATCACAGGCTCGGCTTTGTTTTTTCAGCTGCTTCCCTTTAAACAATAGCAAGCGAACAGCATCCCATGGCAATGGGGGCTGATCCAGTGCCAACATGCCGGGAATGAGCTGGAGATGCTGGGCAGGGGAGTGAGGATTTGGCCGCTGGCATTGCCAGCTTGGGCAGAGACAGAGCGAGCGGATGCGCTGGAGAGACAGAGCGTGCGCGCACAGGGAGTGGAGCACTGTATGGCTCCGTGGAATGGCTCCATGGAGTGGATTTGCTCCCGCAGCTTGGGCAACCTGGCTGGTGAGGTGCCCGCTCGCCACTGTGCAGCACTCATGGGCAGTGAGTCACTTCGTCAGTCAGTAGCCCAAAAAATATTAAAACAACAAGCTAAACTCTTAGCACTTAAAAAAAAAAAAGAACATTTCTAACAGCGTTGAGCTTCATAAGAGTATTTCCTGTAATTTTTTTTTGCACTTATAAGATGGTGACAGTGAATTCGTGCAACCAGCCCAGTCTGCTGAGAAAAGGTATTTTTTACAGTGAAAACTAGCTAGCAAAGCCAGGCGTACTTTTATTGCCTGAGTGTATGATAGCAATGTTGGTTTAGGTAGCCAAGTTGGTTTAGAGAGTAAGTATCCATGGACTTTTTTTTCCTCAAGGAATTGTTGGTGATACCCAAAGTTAAGCAAAGCAAGGTTCAGATAAGTAGGACGTGAGTGCCGTGCTGTCTGCAGGGGCCAATAGCCTCTGACGGGTGGTTTTGGTAAGCGGCTCAGGTCAGCAGGGCTGGTCTCTGCTCTGACACAAGCACTGCAGACAGCCTGATATCTGTTTCTCTTTGCAAAGTGTGAGGCTGCCAGAGATAACGCGGCGAGGGTTGCGGGCAGGTTGGAGCTGCAGCGCCGCAACCACAGGGCCGACGCGGTCTTGTGGGCTCGGCGTCACCGAGAGCGTTGGGAGCCCTGTGTAACGCCGTGGTCCTGTGGGATGTCTCACTTTTATCCACCCGCCTGGCTCCGCTAAGGTGTTTTACATCCTTGGGGCCATTTTTGCTGAGCAGGCCGTGGAGGAGAAGGTCGGTCAGTCCGTGCGAGCTGCTGTCCCGTGCGATACTGGGCTCACAGGCCCGTTTCTATGTGTGCAAGGAGTGCTTAGGGCTTACACCTCCCAGCTGAGGTCTAGGTGACTGGGAAGGACTCTAGTAAGTTGGCTTTTTTTTCCCCCTTCCTTCGGGAATGCAAAGGACAAAATTTGTTTTCAGAAAGAGAGAAGTTTGCAAAACATGCATCAAATCCAGACAAACTTTATATCCCACGCAGCATGATGAGTGTATTTACTGTGTGATGGAGGCTTGAGTTTCAAACTGATAATTGCAAGAATACAGCAAATTTCGACCATACTCAATAAAAAAGTAATTTCAGGTGTTCTGGAAAGCCCTGCCCCTTCTTTGTGGTTTGAAGGAAAAATTTTAAACATTTTCCACCCTGCAACTATTGAGGGCAGTAAAAGAAAACACACATAAGCTGCCATGAAATGTACATAATAAACTGCTTCTCCGCTTCCTGCTACTTGCGATAATAAGGCACGGTAGGTGCTATGTGAAACACACTTTCAGGCAAGCTTTGCACTTGCAAAAATGGTGATTTTCTGTGGTGGGTGAAGTTCATTAACTGCAGCTGGCAGACGAGCGGGGGCCCAAGGCGAAGGTCAGTTGAGTCAAGGGGTTCAGGCAGGGCACAAATGCTTTGAGTTCTCCTACAAAGCCCCACTTCTCCTACCAACGGCAGGCAAAAATAATGTAGCTTTCCTACCAATCCCGCTGCTAGCTCACTGCTACCCTTGCCCTTTCCCCGCAAGGAGAGGCAGCAGCTTGTTTGAGGACAAACAGCGAGCGGCTGAAAGCCCAAGGTGTAAATAGCTCCCACGGGCGGCAGTGGGACCGTGGAGCGGGGACGGTGACACAAGAGGAGGCCGCGCGTGCCCCTCGCCACAGCCCGCCCCGCGCTCCCCCTTCCCCTGCCCTGCTTCGCTGGGGCTTATTTAAATCTGCTGGCTGGGAGCCAGGATCTCATCATTTTAATGCAGTGTAAAATGGAATGCGCATAATTATATGCAAGCCATATGTGAGGGAGACAGCTCAGCTGTGAATTTCGGGAGGCAGAGCGAGGGAGAGAGCGAGCAGCCAGGGATCAGATGAGATAGAGCGGAGCAGGGTGCAAGTGTCACCCAAATGAACAGTGTAATGAGTGTAGAGCTGACACTCCTCCTTTCACCCACTCTTCCCTTTCGCTTTAACTCTAAACCAGAAAAATGGTGCGGATTAGAAGCAAAATGCTATATGCAAGCAGAATGGCTAATGGGCTCTGTTAATGTCTCCATTTAAACTTCAGTTTTCTTAATTAACAGTGTAGTTCCAAATAACCAGTAACTTCTAATGCATCCTCATAATTAAATATTTTTACTGCATTTGATTGAAGAATCGTTGTTCTTGCTAGATGATTGCTCCTTTCAAAGCCTCGCTTAAACATCGAGGGGGAATCCATTTATCTATAGTAGTGTTACATGTAAATTCTAAGTATGAAAACTTATTTATTTTTTTTGGCCTTGCTGTTAAAATGAAAATACGAGTACATTATCTAGGGATTGCTTAAGCATGTCAAAAAGTTTAAAAGAGTACGTATGTAATGTAATCCTGAAAAATGCAATGAAGTAAATTGAAACCCTGAAGTGTTCAGTTTCCAGCTCAAATATTTCATTTTGGTTTTGTCTCTTGTTGTTCTAATTATTACACCGCAATGAATTTGCATGTTCAACCTAAGCTATGTAAGAAAACAGCATCCCAAGTTCTCGTATCTAAGAGATGTACTGCGTATTTAAACAAACTTTTTAATAATGTTGTATTTTGGGATTCCCGTCTGTTTTAATGATCTGAGCTGTTATGCTTTTAGCTATTTTTTTTTCATTCCATTATTTGTAAGTCCCTAAATAGGCCATTATATTTCCCTTCAGGCTAGAGATGAAGATGGACATGCTGAAAATTTTCCCCAGCAGCACTATGCTAAGGAAACTCCAAGACTTGCCTTCAAGAATAACTGCGAACTACTTGTAAGAATAACATACTTACAACAAGTCTAGTTTGTTACTTTAGCACAGTGAAAACCGTTCTTTTTTATTTTTTTTGAAAGGCTTTTGTTCATTATGACATACATTATGAAATATTATAGTGATTCTTTTTTTTTACCTGTGTAGAGTTCTAATGCTAGTTCTGGTGTTAGTGAACAATTTAAGATCACAAATTGTATGAAAACCTTTTATATTTGATTACAGAACATGAATGGCCTTGTCTTGCTATCTTGTCTTGCACAGTAAATCAGAAAGAAAACCATTTAGGGAGTGGCTGGTACAGCGTGTAGGGCCCCCACCCTCCTCAAAAGTGCCCCAAAAGGCAAAATTCACCCTCCCACCCACAGTTCAGCTGGACACTGTTTTTGGACACGATCGCTGTGTTTTGTTGTGCTGGAAGAGGCGGACGCGCAGCACTCCCCTTAGAGTTGAGCTATTCCTCGCCTCTTGAGCCGAGCGCAGGCAGGCGCTTTTTCCTCCCCTCTTCTGTGGAGAACGAGTGAAGGCCAGGACAGCACTGACAGGGAGCCTGGAATGTTTACAAGCCGTAAGAGAGATGATATCAGCTGTGAAAGGATCTCTGTTCCAAGGCAGGGTTAATTTGCTGTTCATTTTAGCATTTGCAGCTAGGCAAGATTAAAAGCAAGCAGGAATGCCTGTTATATTTCTGTTAAATGAATCTGTTGAGACCCAGTGTTCTTGATTAGCTTGCGAAAATGAGTGCTCCACAATGAATTTTTCTGTTTACCTAAAGCAAACAGAGAATGGATTGTAATGTATTTAAAAGAGATTCACGCATTTCTTTGGAAAATGGAGCTTCAGATGAATTGGTAGATCTCTCCCTCACGTTTGCTTTTCCTTCTTGGCCACATGTAAGTAAAATGTATCATCTGGCTAAATGGAAATATTTGTGGAGAATCAGAACACTCGGTTATATTTCGAAACAACTTCCAACACTTTTTTCTGATTACACGTGTTGAAGAGGGAGGCGGTGGCAGCAGCACAAACCGTGTTCCCTCTGCATTAAAAACTGTGCTTGCCGCCCCATCGGAGATGCGGGGCCACACACAGCCAATGTCCAGTGAACAAGGTTTTGAACGGATGTCAGCGAGCACAGAAACCAGCCCCTGAGGTGACAGGAGCTGAAAAGAGGGGCACAGGTGTTGCAGTTTGGTTGGAACGTGCTCGGCACAGGGCAGAGGAAGGGGGAAATGCATCCAGCTTTTTGTCGCATCCGTGTTCCCCGCACAACATGGGGCCAGACCGGGATCGTCACTCCCTGCCGCAGTGCAGAGCGGAGGGCACTTGCAGCTCCTAGAACAAAATACAGAGCGTTTTGGCCACGTTGCACTGCCAGGCCCACAGGCTCACCCACCACCCGAGGATCCCCTGTAGGCAGCCAATGCGCTGGGCAGGTAATTGTAAGGTTTTCAGGGCATTCAGAGCTACTTGTGACACTCAGAAGCACTGGTCCACTCCCAGTGTGATTCTGCCAAACAAAAACCGATTTCAGCCTGGTGAATTGATCTCGCTTCCTCTTAAATCACTTGCAAAGTTCCTGTTGATTTCGGGGGCAGCGGGGTTAAGTCCCAAGGGGAAGAAACTAAGCGAATGCGTAAAGCGATTCCCCCGTGTAGTCGCAATTATTGTGCCAAATAAGAGAGGCTCTTTCTTCAAGGCCATGCCCAATTACTGTGCCACTGGTCAGGTCAGGTCTGATAAACCCCCACAGCCCACCCGAGGTCCCCCAAGGTCAGCAGGATTTGGAGCATTGGAGGAGTTCAGCACTAGAGTCTTGGGACAACACAAGGGCACGTACATACAATAAGTATTGTTTCAATCGAAAATCGGCTTTATTTGAAGTACAAGAAATCAATGGACCAATTAACCCCCTTTGTGCTATTAAAATCAAGCATTCTTTTAATGCCTTGTTAATTATTCTTTCACCCGATATGCATTTAAGTTACTGCTTTATTATATCACTTCTATACCTGGCAAAAGCTCAAGCCATCCGAGTTAGTCTTTCATGTGCTTTTTGGACAAGTTTCAGTTCTTATTTAAGGAAGTAATAAAAGTAATTTGTCATAGTTTTATTTTTCCTGTGCTATTGGAAACAAAATTGGCAGGGATGTAGTGTGTACTTAATTTGTATAAAAAAAAAGGTAGACAAATTATGAATATATATCTCTGTTATTTTTCAAGATGTATTTTAGTAACTTTCTGTGAAAATACTATGCTGATGAGGCCTTGGCCAATGGGGGAACTAGTGTTATAATTTGGCAGAGATGCTACATTTCACAGATAGGTACTGTTTTTCCGTCTAAATTTTCACATTTTAAGAAACAAAGCTGTATTAAAATGTGTTTAAAATGAGAGTAAAGTGAAGTGGTCAGTGAGACAGCATCTGTATTCTAAATGCTAGTCATTTTTTCTCTGCTTGTGCCAGAAATTGTATCTTTGGGAGGGGAGAAGGAAGAATATGGAAGAAGAGCAGGCACTGCATCTTCCTCATTTTTTTTCTCCCCATGGAAAAAACCCACCCACTAACAGTGCAAGGCAGATGTTGGTTTCTTGTTTTCTAAAAAGAAGTGAAAAGTTAAAAATTTTAAATGAAAGAGAAACCCAAGCTTGTTTATTCTTTTGAGAGCCAGGAAACCCTTGGAGTTTTCTTCGTGCAGTTTGAAGCCCGCTCTGTAGCAGCTCGTCAGAAGCTGAGGCTCAAAAGTGCTTTCCTAGCTCTAGGGTCCCGGTGCCATTTTGCCGCCCGGGCTGCGCCGCCCGCGCCGGCTCCCGCGGGGGGGAGCGCCGGCGCTCCGGGGGTGCTGCCGGGCGGGCGCAGGGCTCCGCGCGCTGAATGCTAATGGAGCCTTCGCTCCCGAGCCCTCGGAGCAGTGTGGAGCCCGGGAACCTGCACTCGTGCAAATCGTGCCCTTTCTCCATCGCTTATTCCACAGAAGAGGGGGTGCTTTGGTGAGCGAGGTCCCACTCGGCTGTTTTTTTTTTTAAAATGGAGCTTGAAAGGAAATAACAAGAAAGAGTTATAACTTAGGCAAAATAACACCCTCCCCTCCCCCTGTCCCGAGTGCTTATGGCCGTTCTGTGCATTAAGAAAAGCAGTGACAATTAAAGATTCTCATTGATACAGAAACCAGCTTTGCAGTTATGGGATTAGGTGAGGGGTTTTATTTCCCGCTTTAAATCCAGATGTGTTACATGTCATGACAGTTCTTGTAGAGCACAGAAAACAGAGAGGTTAAGAAAGCTTTTAGTCAATGAGGATATAAAATTTTCCTTGTGAACTTTTCAATCATTTTGAGAGTCATGCATTTTTTTTTAAAGTTAGCTGCCTGTGATAAATATTGGTAACTACATAGTACAAACTTATTTTTAAAGACCCAGGCCAGCATGGTGGCTTGGCCAGCCATGCACTCTACTACCACGGGCGCTGCCTGAGGATTTTAATTTCTTATTCCATCAGTGGCTGGAAGCTTTTCTTTTAGGCACATTTCTTTGTTTCCACAAGGAAAAGGCAGAATTTAGTGCTCTGGAAGCTGATGTGAAGGAACAGTGCGATCCAACTAATAGTGGATGTGGGGAGAGAGATGGGATTAACTGGTGAAAAGGGGTAGGCTAGAATGAAAAGGCCAGTGAAAAGCCCACAACCTCTGCTCTAGCCAGCTGAAATTCCTGAGCCATTGCCTAGAGAAAGGGAAAATCCATCTGGCACCTACCCAGGTTAGTCAGGGTAGGAAGAGCCATGCTTGGATGCCTTTTAACAAAAGTAGGAAAGAAAAACCAGCAATTCGTCCTCCCCCCGCAAGTTGCCCAGAATATTGAGTCCAGGTTTCAGATGGGCCTGCTGCTGTCTGAGCAAGGGAGAGTTTCATGGGTTAAAGAAATTAAATGCCAGGTTGCTTTCCAGATCATTTGTTTATGGAGATGATATGAGTACCACCCACTGCTATGGGACTAGATGTAAAGCACACACATAAGCAAACAAAACATAAACACCCTGAAAAAAATGCTCAGTTCCAGTCCCACACCCAGCCGTGATCCACAGTTTACATGCAGTAAAATCATGATCTTTTTCTCTTTGAAATCAAAAGCCTGTTCCTATTAGTTCTGCTCTTGGAGGATAAATTTATGACTCCAGTATGCAGTGAGTTATCAGGTAGAACTGATGTTCAGAAGCTGTTACATAAAAGGCACAAAATAAAGCACGTTTCTTATTGGATTTAATGCAAAACTCACCTACAGACAGCTATATTTAATCACTAACAGAGAAAAAGAAAGCGTTAAAAATGCATCCACAATAAATACAGATGAAACACGAAAAGCAAGTGTCTCTCCTGCAAGTGAAAGGCCTTTCTGGCAGCCCTGACAAGGCCAACACAAGCCAGCACGAGGGCTGAGGCTCAGCTCCCACTCCCATTCACGCCGTTTTGCTCCGCGATTGCACCCAGGTAGAGGCCGGGTCAGCAAGGGCAGCACCTCCAAACTGCAGGAAGAACGAAGCAGATTAACCCCAGCTTCACACTACTGCAAAGCTGGAAAGGTGTAAAACTCAGAGGGCTGTTTATAAGAAGGCACTGGGAACACCTTTGATACACGAGTCCAGCATCCTTTGCAGTCCGCAATCAAGCTAAGTGTCAATATATGTACTGGCGTTCTTTGGAGGCCATGAGAGTTCCGCTCTCAGAAAGCAAAGTTTGGACTTTTTCGCAGTTTTCTTACCTGTGCTCGAGTGTCAAGCAAAACTGCTGAGGCCTCAGCATTAGAGGGAAATAGGCGTCAGGGCGCTGAGCGGCACGGTGCCCCAAAGCAGGGCTACGTGAGGAGATCGCCTGTCCATGCCCCCTCCTGTCTTCCTCCTTTGCATCCCCGTGCTCGCCTCCCGCTCCTCTTGTTCCGAGCGGAGAGGAAAAGCAGAGGCCCTTTCCCTTGGCGACTCTCGCCCAGCTTCTCCCTCACACTTTTAGGTTCAAGCCAGCAGAGGGAGAGGGAGAGCATTTCCTCAGCCCCGTCCCAGGACGTGCGGGCCCGGCCACTAGGTTTTTGAAGGGCATTGCCAAGAGCAGCTCCTAGGGGCCTTGGCCTGTACCTAGTCTTTAAGGCATGACCCACGGGCAACTTGGCTGTCCCGTGGGCATGGGCAGGGAGAGGGGTCTCCAGGCCTGCTGGAACTAAACTGGCCACGGCTGCTCCTACTGCTGCTCGGCAGCGCGTGTGGTTTCCGTGTCTTGGCCCTGGGGCTATTTTTCAGAGTAGTTTTCCTCAGTTTCTTGTCCCGTTGGCCACCGTGGTCTGAGAGCAGCTCCCCAGGCCGGGCTGTAGCGCCTGCTGCAATTCCAGCAAAGGGCCACTCCGAAGCAGCGCCCTGGTTGGGAGCCCCCTGCTTCAGCGTCGCAGCGATGGCTCCGGAGCAAAAGCACCGGGAAAAGCAGTGGGAGAGGGGAATTGATACTGGCGTTCCAAAAACCTCAGTAATCTTCAGTCACATTCTTGTGACTGAAATAACAGTGGGGCTTAGGTCATATCATAGACTAATGGCCTGTAACGTTTCATTTTCAAAAAATAAATCGTTCATGAATTATAGCAGAATATTAAAAAAAAAAAAAAAAACTTCTCCAAACCGTGCAGAGAACTTGCACACTGTTTCTTCTCAAGCAAGGGAAACAAACCAGGCAAAATTCTTGCAAAGGGTTTTTGGGGGGGTTTAATCGCTGCCAGGCTGAGCCGTGGGCTGTGCCGCATCCACGCCGCTGGACTGGGGACATTTCACTTCCCTTCCTGGGGTGACAGGAGACCTTCCCCGTGGTCTGGAGGGAACCACTCTGCCCTTTAGCCCTTCTGCCCCCTTCCATCCACCTCCCTCCTTGACAAACCCAGTAGCACGTGCAGCCTGTGCTGGGGAGCTCATAAAACACACCTTTTTTCATAACTACCCCCCCGTTCAGGGCTGTGCATATCTGATCCAAAGCAGCAGGACCCCTTCCTCTAAGCGTAAGTGAGCTCTGAGCAGCCCCTGTCTCCTGCTGACACGAAGACAAGCTGCCTGCTCCAGACACCTTCCCCTCTCCGACCAACAGCCGCTGCAGGCCAGCTCGCCGCCGATAAATTAGCACGTAGCCAACGTGATCTTTATTAATAATATTGAAGCTGAAGGCTGCCGTCAGAGACCAGCTGTAGGCACTTACGGAAAATGCACCCCTGGCAGACAGGATAGCAAGGCCGAGATAGCAGCGTGGCTGGAAATAAGATCTAAAGCTCGTTTCTGTTACATGGAGGTTGGTGCGAGCAACCCTGATCTGTGGGGCTAAGGGTTGCGAGGGCTTCCCTGGGCCGCCTGCTGAGGGGGCTGGGTGGTGCTGCCTGCCTTCACCGGGGCTGTCCCAGCGCGTTTTGCTGGGTCATTAGAAAGAAACCTGCTCTCTCCTCAAGAGAGACCGCAGCCTGGGCACGGGTGGTACGGGCAGCTTAGCTCCTCTGCGCCACTGCTGCTGTCCCTGTCGCCCTCTACCTAGGGACAAGTCATTGGCTGCATCACTTCCCGGCAACACATGGAATATAGGTGCAAAGTCCTGACTAACGCACGGCCTGAGGAAAGATGGAGAGGAAGGGAAGAGGACCAGGATAAAAGGAGCCAAGCGCCCTGCAGCTCGGGGTGCGGATTTGGGCGAGGAGCGGTCCAGTCCGCTTAGAAGTTTTACATAATCCGTTCTTTTTTGGCCCAGTGAACCAAGCCGTAGAGCACAACGCGGGAATTTGAAAAGATAGAAGGGAGGGTGCGACAGGGAGAGGGTCTGGCAACGTGGAAAGATGCGTCAGGTTGAGCAAGGGCATCACTCCCGGCGGGATGTGTCCATCCTCCCCAAGCTGCGAGCAAATCCCATCACTGCCCAGCAGCAACTCTCCTCCCATCCGCCCAGAATAGCCGCGACTTAGCCCGAGTGCCTTGAGGTTACCATCTTTCATCCCAACCCAGCACCGTCCGTGTAGGATGTGACTCTCTGACACTTTGCTTCATGAGCACAGGCTTTTCCTTCCTCAAGAAGGAGGCGTCCTGTCTATTTTTTAACACTGCCGCCATTGCTATTATTATTTCAAAATAGGAGCAGAGTGTATTTGTTAGAAAGGCAAATAATTAAAAACCCATTACAGCTCCAATTCTGTCATCTTTCTTCCCAGAAGAAGCATTAAAATATTCATTAATAAATGTGCAATTACTGTTGACCTCTGAATAATTTCTATAACCTTTATTTCTCTTCTCCACTGTGCTGTGTTGTTTTACTCTATTTTTACTTTTTGCATTCCTAATTCAATCTGCTTACTGAAGTTATAATTTTCATATTAAACATGTTCCCTTTTGAAAAACTGTTTTTTTCAAATGTTTTTATAAAATAGCAATGTTTTTATTGAACGGAAATGTAAACAATTACAAAGCTAAGAAAATGTTCCTGAAAATGCATTTTGGCAGCCAATTTTTTTAATGATGATTTCAGTAAATTTTTGAGTAAAAATGCCCCAAAATATTTTCAGTCCCTCTCCTGCCCTCCTACACACATTCAAAAAAAAAAAGTAAAACTAAAAAAAAAATGAAGAAAAGAAGCAGTTTTGTACCCCTTGGAAAGAAAATCAGTTGCAAATCTTGACTTTTCTTCATGAAACTGGCATTCAGAACCAATTTAAATAAAATTCAGACAGTTTTTATAGAATGTTAAAGAATAAAGATGCACTTTGTTCCAAAGGAAGTTAAATATGGCAAAATAATATTCATCAGTTTTCCTTCCACATAAATTGCAATACGATTTCCACAGTCATCACCCAGGGCCATAAATATTCTCTAATAATTGGAGCTTTTCAGGAGAGACAGATGAGTAATTAGGGCCTAGAGCACATACCGTGGTGGGCAGTTGACGGTTACCCGTGAATCCCATCCCCACACCATGTCTCACTGGGAGCGTTTGGTGCTTCCTGAGCTGAAACCCTGGAGTCCGCTGGGAGGGCAGGCTTTAGGCTTTGGGCTCGCAGGTCCTCTTGTACCTTTTGCCCTTGCTCTCACTAATATAGGATATTAGCCTGAATGGTTTTGGTCAGGTTTGAAAAGACAACTGCTTACTGTGAGTTTCTGTAAAGGGGCAGTAGGCCTATTACTCATATTGATGAATAGGTTGTCTTACCTTAAAAAAAAAAGAGTTTGAAATGATATTGCTTTGACACTGTTAAAGCAAAAATTGCCGGCATACTGTAATAAGAAAGTGGGATTTTGAAAATTGGGAGCCCATACTATTTTTATTTCTCAGAACTAAAATGGGGCTTGTGGCAAGAAGAGTTGAAAAAAGTCATGACACATTTCATGGAATTATTCTCCAGGGATGCTTGGAAGCTCTGTGGAATATTGAGCTTGTAGACCTATGCCTTTGGGAATCCTTATGACCACACAGAGCTTTCAGAAATGACATCCCAACAAGGCAGATGATTAACTTTACATTGAAGGTGCACCAGAGAAAATCTAACTGCCAGGAGGGTGTTTCTCACTTTTTACTGCTAGCTGTATCAGATAGCATTTTTTCATCTCAGCAGTGATATGCAGTATATTACTTTTGGAATGGGGAAAAAAAAGCAAAATATAAATCCTGTATTTTATTAAGGAAGTTAATACCAAAAATTATTTAAAATTTAATGAATTTCAGTTCTCACTTAATTGCTTTTGAGTAGTTCACTTAACTTATTAAAAAGAAGCAAGGACATATTCATTTAATGAGCAGCAGAAGCCTTGGCCTAGCATCTGCCTACATTCCCTTTTCAATTAATCAATTATAGTCCAATGGTGTGTAATTACACATTAAGAAAGTTATTGGATATCTCAGCATGGCTGTCCCAGGGGCCTCATGAATACACTAATATAACACACCTGTAATGACCTGTTCTCAGATCTGCAAATTGCTCCCATTTCTCTCTCTCTCTCTCTCTCTGCTAAATGAAGATGAGAGCAATTACCATTAACTTTTTGAGTCACATCTAGTCAATGAGAGAGAAAAAAGATCCCTTCCAGCATTCATAATAAATCTGCCTTTTGGTCCAGAGTATTTTAATCGCACCAGGCATCAAGCTGAAAGGCAGGAAAGCTGTATCTGGATCTGAGAGAGGTCTGGGGGAGCCAGCCCAGGCTGAACTGGACACGCTCTTTTTTTTGCCTGCCTTGGTTCGAATCAAACCAAACTCTGGAACTGATCCTTATGCAGTGGCTCTACGTCTTTGCATAGCAACTAAGCTGTGTAGCTGTTGTGTTGTTTTTTTTTTCTCGAATGCTAGCAAGAACAAAATTTACTATGTAATGGCACAAAGGCTTTGGTTGTGTGCGAGGCTGCATTCACCGATGCTGTCTTATTAATGCGTAACAAATGAAGCCAAGGAGAGACTCTTCATCTGCATAATGAAGTCTGACAGATTCTAAATCGGTGATTTAGTCAACTAAAGGGTCCAAAATGCTCAGTGGAAGTGAGGTTTTGATGGCTCCATAAGTCAAACAGGGGATGATATCTGTCAACATTTTTATAAATGTTGTCTTGCACAGTGTGATTTCAATGTGCTGTTGTCTCTTTCTGGGGAAGTGCCTGTTTCCCTGCGTGAAGCTTTCTTGTCAATGCTGCCTTTCCATTTTAGAGGAGGTCTTTCAGGTTGGGGTACGTTTAGACTAACAGGGAACCAGCACACAGTCATTCTTTGCAGGGAAACACCGCTTTGCTTTACACCTTGCTCCAAACCGGACTAAATAACTTCAGTGAAAACTTCATCCCACTGGAGTTTACTTCTCTTTCTAAGGACCATTTTAAGGTCCTTTTAAGGACTTTTAAAATGTCTTTTAAGGGATTTTAAAGTCATTTTAAGGTATCCTTGTGCTAGACACACCCTAAGCATAATATTCCTGTGAGTTTCAGGTGGTGGAATTTTGTTCTCAGTTATACTTACAGTTGAGAAAATAAGTGTTTCAGTTTGAGCTACAGCTGGCTCAAGTTTCACTCTGTTTTTTGCATTTGTCACGCTTCTTTACTGTTCCATAGCATCCTTTGACTTTTGATGTGATTATCTAAATGTTTGACATCTGAGCTAAGCTCTCTGTCTGGGTCTCCTCAATAGTCAGTGTGGGGAGACAAGCCCTTCTAGAGTATGATTTACTTCAGGTGACTTGGTGCTGATTTAGGATAGGTTGAATCACCTCCTAGAGGTTTCTATATATTCCCATTGAGTCATATTCCATATGACACTTAACTTTCGGACAGCTACAGTCATCAGTGGAGCAGCATATTTTGGCACATGTCTAACTTTGAGCTCGTGTGTAGCTCCATTCATTGCAAGTGGAGGAACTGCTGCTATGCTTGAAGAGCTAGCGAGCTGCTGACTCTGGGCGTAAATGTCTGGTCTCCAAGTTCATAATGGGAGTGCAAATCACTTTAATCCCCTTTGCATGCAATTTGAGATTGAGATTAAAATGTTAGAAGTGCAAAGAGCTATCTATTATTTAATGTTGTGTCATACTTCAAATAGCTAACAACAGGGCCCTTGGTATTTGCAGAGAGGTTCATTTATTATGAATTATTATCTGGTACATAGTTAGAAACAGGTTCCTAGGTTTACCTTTAGGTATTTAAAAACCATTTGACAGCAGAGGCAGCGCACGGCAACTGGAACACGCAGTGCAGTCAGTGTAGATCCCATAAAGTGATCAAGCTGTACATCTGTACTGTGTTCTCAAGTGGGGCTCAGTGCTCAGGTTTGCTTATGTTTGGGACCAAAATCAAATTCAGTGCTTCGTTTTGTGATCAGTGCGTGAATGATCAATTAAAAATGGTTAAACAAAGAAAGGAGCCCATTCCAAAACAGAGCTCTAGTATACACTACAAAATACCATTGCACAGGCCAGTTCTAGGTCCTCAGAAACCTGTCAACTGGCTCTTGGGTTGTGTGTATTTTGGGGGGTGTCTGATGAGGGGAGGTGGGGGTATTTCATTTGGCTGCAACACTTTGTTTCCAGCTGCATTCCCTGCAAGAGGCTGTAACTCTTTGCGTGTTGGTTGCCTAATTGAGCTATAAGCTCTGTCTCATACCAATACCTTTTATTATGGGAAGTAAACAAGCCTCTCCTTGACAGGTGGAAAAATAATGGATCACCAGTACCCAGTCCTGAGTGCACATTTCTGCACATGCCTCTGAAATGAGTGTTTCTCTAGTTGAGAGGGGACAAGTCATTTTCTGGGAGATTTATCTGTTTTTTTCACCATGGGGTCCATACACCTGATTGATAAGGTGTCTGCTTCTTAGCAGCCTGCATTCCCCACTGCCAAGGGAACGCACTGAGGAGGGAACAACCCTCTCGGTGCCTTTGGGGTACAAATAGTGGCTTCCTCAGATGTTAAGCTCATTAAACACAGGGCAAGTTCTTGTTTGCACCCAACGTGCCTTTACAGCACTGGGCAATAGAAAAACATCTCGAAGGTTGGTATGCCTGGAAGGTGCTCGTGAGGCCCCGTTCTGCTGCCAGCACAGTGTAAAGGAGCCTCCAGGTGGAGGAGAACCTGGCCCAAACACAGCTTTATGTAATGCCAGAAGTTAGGGTTAGCACATTGTGCTGGGGTATCCTATTGCAGCTGGCCCAGCACCAAATCTTAGGGGGTGAAAGATGCTGGTAACTAAAATACTAAAGAGCCAATAGACCAACTCCGTACAGAGAATAGTAAGTGCTTCTCTTATCTGTCCGTTCGCCCTCGGTTTCCATCTCTGGGGCTATATCTTAAATAAATCACCAGATCCTTTAGGACCGCATCTGTGCTTTAAACTGGAAACAGTGCGTGTCCAGCAGGAGCGCGAAGGTGAGACCGCAGAGGCGCTTGCTCGTGCAGTGTGCAATGATCCTGCCAGAGCATGTGCCCGGGGGAAACTGCATGCGTGACACACAACTTTCCAGGCTCAGGGCTTGTAAAACACCACCTGGAAAACATGTCCAGCTTTAGGTAATGCATATCTTGCTTCTTTCTGCCTGGGACGTTGCAGAAGGCTGCCCTGAGCATGTGCTTTTCTCCAGAGGGTTCATCCATGAGTATTGCCACAGGGCTGTGTGCAGCTTTCTTGCTTGCCATGCAGAGGACACTTAATGAGGTGACGTGTTTGCCCAGTTCTGCAGTTCAGCTTGATGCCTCTTCTTCCTGAAGATCCCCCTGCAGTAGATAGCATGTCTACCATGTCTACCCAGCAGGTAGACCGAGGCCTGGATGGCTCCAAGGAGTCCAGAGCTCACACTAGATAATCCTGAGACCGGCAGTGAAGGGAAGTAACTACAGGGCCCAAGTCCTTCGCTGAGACTTCGCTGCCCTAAGCAACCACACAGCAGCAGTGGCAGAAGCGATGACTTGCTTTGGCCTGAGAGCCAAGTGCTTTCCTCCTGGCTGTGGCCCTGGCGAGGTGCGTGCGACTCGTGCCCCCGAGCTGCGGTCCCGCGCGGCCAGCCAGGAGCAGGAGGCAGAGCACCTGCAGCAGCCCGCCTTGCTCACCTGCAGCAGCTGCCCGCGTCCTCGCCAAGTGCGCGGCGCTTGGCGCTGCCAGGCTTGCTCTAATCCCCGCGGCGCTTCTCTCCAGCTCAGCTGAGTCACTGTGAGCGCTCGAAGGAGCCATAATGTGCACTAGTCTGGCCCTGTTATCCCCTGTGCTGCTAGAAAAACCTGCTGGAAGCAAATCTGATTAGCACCATGGAGAAAATAGCTCTGCTATAAAACTTTGAGGATTGCCATTGGGGCAGGTACACTGCAAGAAGTAGAAATGTGTTTTTGAATTTCTGCAGACTGATGAGCTCTGCAGTACACAGTGTCTCTTGGCTGTCTACAAGCCCTCCATGCTAAGCTAGCAAGTCCAGAGTGGCTTGGGAAATCTGTCCTTTTATTTTCAGACCTCCTTTTTGGTGCCATTGACACCACAGTGCCCCACCATGGCTGGAGTGTCTTGGAGGTGCTGCTTCCTGGCCAGGAAATCCCCTGATCCTGCAGCAAACCCCATGCAGATTAATGGGGATGCTAAAGCTGCTGCAGCACCTGGGTCTCCCTCAGTGCCGCTGGAGTGAGATGCAGAGAGGATGCTGCAGAGGGAGGACTGGGCTGATCACCCCAGGAACTCTATTAGATGTTTGGAAAGTGTCTAGGCTGTGGGAGTTTGAGGGACCCTCAGGAGTTTGGGTTTCACATTAGGAGTTTTTGTGACTCCTGCTTCTTTCTTGGGTGGGATTTGCCCTTTTTCATAGTTCTAAGCACCGCATTGGTGCGGAGCAGCCTAACTCAAGGGGGTCACCCTGATCTGGGGTAGGTGTTTTGTCTAAATGCATAGAAGAAAAGCTAAAAATGGGAAAAGACCTGTTAGCTCCTCTAGTGTGCTGGTTCCAAAGCACATCTGCAATGTGCTTTAGGCTGTTGGGGAGGAGAAATTTGCTTCCTTTTCTGCATGTGAAGAGGAGAAGTATCATGTATCTTGACATGGTTTAAAAGCAACTGTTCCAGAGTCTGGCAGTGTATACTATGTTTTAGACAACCTCAATCTTCTGTGAAGGTTTGGGGAGCATTTTGAAGCTGTACCTGGTGTGCTGTCTGAAAACATGAAAGCAAAAGAGAGAATGAGAGAAGAGAGGGAAAGGACACAGGCTTTTGTCAAAGACAGGGAAGTGATTTCAGGTTTTTTTGACACTGCCTGAACCTCCTATGTTTCTTACCTTCTTCCCGAGAATGATTTACCCAGAAGAGTGGGAGAAATTGTAACAGGCTCTAGATGGGATGGGGGGAGGAAAAACTTCCTGCAGACGTGGAACTGGAAAAATCCCGAGACAATGTGACTGTTCTTAGCAAAAGTGCAAACAGTGATAGATGCCATGGGGTTGCTGTCACTAAAATTTGGCTATAAGCAGCATATTCATATTTAAACAAGGCAGCTTTGCACATTCAGATGAACAAACACTGCCCCTGCATTTGTTTGCCTGTTGTGCCGAAGCCATCAGCTTTGCTCCTTATCCCTTAACATTGGTGGTGATGCAGAGTCGTGGTGATGGATCAGCTTTCTATCCAGCTTATCCATAAGACCACAGAGTGTTTCTATCTCCTGCTGCATGGTAGACGGTTATTGTACCACAGTGGAAATGGGAATTTTGATCTGCCCTTGCAAAAGCAACACCTAGTGCACAACATTACCATTCTAGTAAGGCTCGCCTGGCACAGCTTGTACAGCTAAGCATATCCGCTGTGAAACCTAACACTGGGATGCACATGAATAAAATCACACAAAACCGGGAGGGCAGCGAGCATCAGAGAAGGCTTTGAACTCAGGGGGCAATCCAGCAAGGACAGAGCTCCTGCAGCTTCTCCCCTGCTTAGTACAGGCCCATGTCACCTCTGGTGCGAGCCCCTTGCTTATACCAGCATTATATTGGGCCAATTATCTTATTTAGGTATCTCATATATGTAGGTCTTGAAAAGGTCAAAAGCAGAGTGTGGCTGGGCAGGGTTTTTTGAAGTTGCAAGACTGGAAGCTTTGCTGCTAGCATCATTAGAAAATAATTGCTTGTGAATGTCTAGGGATTTGAATGTGCACGGTAGAGCTCTGAAAAGGAGGGCAGGAAGGTAGGAAGCATTACTGAGAGAGCTGGGTAGGAAACGTTACTGAGAGCTGCTGCTAACGCTGCGCGGGCGCCAGCGCTGAGCTGCAGGGCAGCAGAGCCCGCAGCGGCACCGGGGGCACCTTCCTGCTGGTGCCTCACCTGGCCTGGCACCCTCCTGCTTGGAGCTCCTCTCTTCAGGCTTGTCCTTTTTTATTTTCCCAGGTATGTCATTTCTGTGAGTATATTCCTGAGTTCAAATTCCCCATACAAGTTCTTATGTATTTATCTAAAGCTGCAGTGAGGCAAATGTCTCCCCTGTGGCATTCAGCTGGATTGTTTTTACCTGTGTGCATCTGGCCTTGGTATTGTTTCATTTTTGGATATTTTTTGTGCCTTACCTTTGGGTTTCTGCTCCTTGCATCTTTTCCCTTAGGTTTCTCTTTCCCTTCTGAATATTTCTCTTTCTCTGCTAATATCTTTCTCTCCGTTTAATTCTCTTCTTCCCAGATCCACAATGAATCGTATCACGTATTTTTGATGTCCTGCTTTTTTTCAAATTTCCCATACTTTTCGTCTTCTTAGCACCGTTACCTGTAAAAAGTTCCTTTCCTAAATGTTACTGAATGTCTGAAAGACCTGGGATTACTCACTGCTCTTTGCTACTTGCTTTCACAACATCACCAAACTGTGTGGCTTATGGCTCTAAGAGGAAAGATGTTCTTGACATATGGTAGCAGACTAATCCTTAATGAGATGTCTGGTCCCTCCTAAGCTCTGTTACAGATATTCCCTGTGACCCTGCCCGAATCACTACGTCTTTCTTTGTTTCTGCTTCCCAATCATAAGGCGGGGCTGGTTTTGCTGCCCGAGCTGCTGTGGAATCAAGAGGATAAATTCCTCCTCGCTTTCCCTTCCGCTCGTGCCCGGTGTCTGCACAGTTGGTAGCTGAATAGCCACGTTCAGTGCAGAGCTCACACTGCAGCCCGCCCAAGCAGCCTATGGCTTTTCCTTCCTGTCTCTGCTTGCTGCAGCCTAGTACCAGTGGGAGAGGACAGCCAGGTTTATTACCATTTGCACAGCAGTCTCATGTGCTGCAAGAAGTTTCCTATGCAATTCCGTGAAGAGCAAATAGAGAAGCTACCAGGGATACTTACTGGAATACATATCTACTTGGAATCCTCATTATTGGTAGCCTTCTCTCTGTCTCAGGTTAGGAACACAAGGAAAGTGACTTCACAGACAGGTACACAACTCCAAAAAGTGAACTGAATGCAATAGCAGTCACATGCATAATGTAACTTAAGAAGCCTTCAGTGAAAATCCAAATTATGAAAGGCCACAAAAGCCGTCCCGCAAGCAGTTTCCATGTGTTGGCAAAGTCAGTCAGGAGGATCTGCAGGCTTGGGCTGGAGCAGCTAGGGGCACCTTTTCTTCCTACCAGTTAATTATTGGGGATTTTAGTTTCTAGGCACCCTCTAGCATTGCATCTTTCTATTCTAGTCAGTCAGCTTTGCCTTTCAGGATGAGAAGTGCAGGGATGCCAGCAGAGAATCCCGCCTTGCGCTGCAGCCTGGCTGCATTTGTAACGTCCTCCTGCTCTCCCAAAGTGCAAAGAGCCCCTCTTTGAATACTGTGCACTACTCACCATGCAAGCAGCTCATTATCCCAGGCATTTCAAGACTAATTTATAGGACATTTGGTTAATTTGCATAAGCCATCCAGTACGCAGAAAATGTCTCCACAATAAAGTAAGATGCCAAATTCAGGATTTATGTGAAAACATGAATATGGGGGCTGGGGGAAGCAGGAGGAGAATATTTTGAAGACTCTGCCATTAGCACCAATCTCTAAATGAATACCTGTGATAAAAAGTCATAGAATCCTGTCTCTCCACCTACTGTACACGAGGCTCCCATATAATTTTCTGCTTTGAGTCTTGCTCATCTTTCTATTAAGTAATTCGGGTTTTGATCCTTAAACCAGCCTTGAAATATGAATACTTTGCACTGTTGGCTTTGTCTAAAAAGGAAACAAAATCCCCAAACTGATTCTGAATAGAAGGCTGCACTTTCAGCTCGCGCTGCAAGGAGCCCAGCATAGACGCTGTTCTGATTATTACCTTGACACCAGAAACAGTAGGGCCCATAATCCTTGAAACAGCTGACATCTGAAGCGCTGATTCTTCCTGTGCTTTGAGTTAGGCAGTCCTTGATCTCCATGCCTGGCATGGATTCCTGGATTTCATTGAAATCTGACCTCACGCTCCCTTCTTGTGCAGCAGTGTTTGTGCTCTGGCGTTCAGAGATGTTTAGTTCCTATCCTTAGGACTCTGAATTAGAGCCATGCGGGTCAAAGGAGCAAACAGGAGTGTTATCATTATTGGATCTCATGTCTGGCCTCTATATTTTTTTTTATAACAATTACCAAACAGGAACATGGAAAAAGTCTTAAATTGTGCCTTTCCCCTGTAGGGTGACGCTGTAGAATTGCCATGGAGCAAAATGGTTATTGACTATCTTTCCATAATTTCTGCCTCAAGCCTCCTTCACCGACAGCTATAGAGTATTTTCCCCCTTTAATGAAAAGTAACCTGGGATTTGAAAGCCCAGTTGGTCCCTTTCTTGCAGCCCTAGTACGTCTTCTGCCGTTATGAGGCCTCCGAAGATCACATTAAGTCCCTATCTACCCCACTGCAATCTAATTAACTTCCAGAATAACTGTGCAGGTGTAGCGGAGATCTCAGTTTGAAGGCAGCTATGCTCCATTTATTGTAATCGAAGGAACTGTTTGGCCAGCAGCATTTCTATTAGTAGTAATGCTCTTTGGAAAGGAAATAACTTGGTTGGACTTTTGGACTGAATTTGCAAGAATGCCAGCCAGAATCGCTTAAGTGAATGCACCTCTACCTGCTTGCTTGTAAACAGAAGCTAACTCGAGCTGCAAATCACATGTAACATAACCATGTAACCCCACTGCCACGGACTCGGCTCCGGGGCTGAGCTGTGGTTTCCAGAGCCCGGTCCCACGCTCCGGCCTGCGCCACGTGGGCCCTTCGCTTTCGTGCGGCGTGCGGGGTGTCCCGTCGGTGCAGCTGCTGGGAAGGTAACAGCTCATGGGCTAGAACCACAAGTAAATAGAAGGGAATAAGATGGTGTAGGAAAAGAAATACCGTAGATAACGGTTTTAGGTTTTTCTTGTTTTTTGGCTGCTCTAGACTGTATTACTCTCTTATGTATCTGTTATTATAGCCATTGAGATTAGCATTTTCAGTTGCAGCAAGTTGTTTTTTTTACCAAGTTGTTACATGGAACTGATAGTACTAGCCTGCAAATAATGGGTACAGAAGGAAAAATACATGGAGTTTTTTGTTTATTTGTTTGTTTAATCACTTCTAACTGGAATCCCTTTTTGCTATTCTGAGATGTTAGAAGCACATTTTTTTTCCTCTGGGGATTTGCAGCTTCTCTTAGCGTTGTGATTTCTCATGAATAATTTGATAGAAAATCCCTTACACATGTGTCTGTAATCTACAGCATCTAGTTGAATTGGATCCTGACTGATCCCACATAGCTGGAGTTACTGTATACAACAAAAAACATTTGCACTGGTGTCAGACAGAAAAATCGCCCTCCTGCAACTTGACTCAAATTTGTTATGTGTAGAGCTCCATGAAGTTCAATAGATGTAAATACAGATTAATTATTTAAAAAGTAATAGGAAGGAATGAGCTCCCAAACATGTAGCGTTTAATTATTTAAAACCTATAATGGAATTTCAACCCTCGCTCATACCTCAGGTCTCTTGCTGTGCTTGGACAAGTGCCTGAGGTTAACTAGCGTGTTCCCACCTCCCCATCATCTCTCTTCCTGTACCAGGAATGTGAAGTGATGTGATGTGCCTGGCAGATGTGAAGAACAGTCAATATTCTCCACCATGTCCACCAGTAAATATACTGTGCTGGACTCCTCTTGCCTTCCACCCATTTCTACACTGCACCCTGCACCCTGCAACAGGCCATTCCACGTAATATTTCCTGTGCCAAGGGCTGCTGTGAGGGTGTCCAAGTATGACCCTGTGTACGGAGCCAGAGAGGACCAAATCCTAAATCCTGGGCTTGGGCAAAACTCTTAGTGGTTGCGGAGTCACAGAGAGTAGAAATAGGACCCAGTGGCAATACTGGGATTTCCTCACATGAAGGTAATGCCACTAGCTGTATGTGCAACCTGATTGTTCTGGATACTGTATATGCTTTAAAGAAATATGTGAGTTCCATTTCAGAAAGCACTGTATCAAAGATATAGAGTGAAAATGCAGAATATATAAAGCTCTGAACTCCAGGCTCTTGACTGACCTTAGTCTCCCTTTCCTCTGCAGTAGTTGATGGAAAGAGAAAGGCTGCTAAGATCAGTTCAGATCTCCCTCTGGTTAGGTTCCTCTGTGAACTGCCCTCCAGAGACACCTACCTCTGTTCAGAAACCTGAACTGGGCAAAGTAGATACCTAAAATTAAGTAATCTGGATTATTTCACTCCTTCCCCTTCCCCTTCTCCAGAGCTAGTCAGGAGTTTTGTGTTCAAGAGGAATGACATAAATGCCAACCTGTGAGCCTCAACTCAGCACCCAACCTGCATAACCTTACTTCTTGTACCGCCCTAGGTCACTGAAGGAGGAGTGCTTGACCCAGGTTGTATGTTGAAGTGAAAAAAGTAAATAAACCATTGAAATACAAAAGCAAACATTTGAGCTGTGGTGAACAAGTAACTGGGTAGGAGTCTTTATATGCAACAGCCACTCATCTTCTCTTCACCAGCCAGATCTCAGCTGATCTGACAAGGAATAGTTCCGGTTTTATTCGGAACTATTTTTTTACTATTTTTATTTTTTCATTTTTATTTTTATTTTTTCATTTTTATTTTTTTTACCACCCTCTGAAATGACAGTTGCTGTCTCAAGGAATTTTGTGGAAAGACCCAGAGAAGAAAGAATCAGGAAAAAA
>JAWLRI010000070.1:1711427-1727141 GCA_034781795.1 Crypturellus tataupa
TACCACCCTCTGAAATGACAGTTGCTGTCTCAAGGAATTTTGTGGAAAGACCCAGAGAAGAAAGAATCAGGAAAAAAAGTGGTCTTTTGAGGAGAAGTTAAAAAATGCATAGCACTTTTGGCTTTACTTGCTGATCACTTGCAGGCGAGGGTTTAAGTTATGTTGGTTTCCTTTGTCCCATTATGCAGCTTCCACATTGCTGCTTTGTTTCTTAACTCATGCAATGAGAAAATCATCTGCATGATCTTGCAAGTATGAGTGTTTGTCATGATGCATTTACATAATAAAATCTATGCAGTTGCAGTGTACATAATACATATGGACAAGGAGTGAATGCCATCTACAGTAACATAATGCATTACTAAAGGCTTTCCTGTATTCTTTACTGAATAATGTGTTTGATGCCTTATTTTGTAATGCACCCTACTTGGTGAGAAATGAATACTTTGTGCCAAATTCAACTCTCAGTTGTGTAGTTTGAATCATAAAAACAACACTGCCTTCAGTGTAGTTATCCCAGATTCATCCTGGTGCAGCTAAGAATAGCTCTGACCCTTTCTCTGACACCATGTAAACAGCTGTATGTCAGGTATGCTCTAATGCTGAAGAAACTTTCTTAAACAGAGAGCTAAACAAGAAATATTCTCTCCACTTAAGTAGAAAATACAGATTTTTTTTTCTTGTCCGACTCCGCATCCATACCTGCTTAGAAAGACGCATGTGGGAGTCACCAGGGAAGAAGGTGTGTTTTCCACGCCTTCAGAACCAGCAGTGCCTGAGGCCTGCTCAGTGTGTCCTCGTGGCAGCGCGGGACAGGGAGCGCTCCATTCCTCCCACCTGGGCTCTCCACCAGCAGCGCCCGGCAGGGAAAGCCCTGCTTCCCGACAGGAATGTTGTTAGCAAAACAGGAGGGCCATGACTAGACACAGACAAAGAAGTTTCACACACATTCAGCCACCACATGTTTGGCTCTAGGCTGTGGTTTCAGACCTTCATAACTCCTCGTTTATTATTTTTGAGACTCAAGTCCTGAAAAATGGTGGTTTAACATAGCTAGCAACCATCATAGTCATGGTAAAGCCTACCCGTGAGTGAAAAGCTTCAGTCTTCTTTGCTCTGTTCTACTCTCCTCTCTGTTTTCCCTTCCTTTCCCTTCCATTTTTCCTTCCTTTCCTAGTGTCGTTTTTAATTGCAGAGTGTGCAGAGTGTTACATTCCCTGTCTCTTCTTTTCCTCTCTGTCTCCATACGGACTAACCAGTGCATTCTGGAAGTGCCCAAGTGTGAGCCCAGCAGTGGGTCAGAATCAGCCTCTCTCAGTTGGTGCTTTTGGGCCAATAGCAGGGGAAGGGCAGCTGGGGCTGTAGGTCAGGCTCTGGTTTCAGTCAGGAGCAACACTTCAGGGTGAGATAAACCAGAGGGTGCAGAGTGCTGCCTCTGTGCGAGACAGAGTAGTTTCTTTGCTTGGCTTCTCTTTCTCTGGACCTCAGCTCTAGGGCAAATGGGAACATGTATTCCAGTTGCCAGGCCCAATCTGCAAAAGATGTAACACAGCTTGGTCCTGCTCTGAAAGTGACTGATGTGACAAATCTTTCCTTGATCCAAGCAGATCCAAGCAGATCTGACCCTGGTAATTGTAGTCAAATGTGGCTTCCTGAAGAACTGCTTTGAAACCGAACATTTTCTGGGATGCAGGATGGGGTGTACCATTATCAGTACCAAGATGAGTAATTCTCAAACTGTGGAACAAAAGCAGTCGATTCTGGAGCAATTCCGACTCCTTTCAAAGCTCTACAAACTAAACCCAACAAAGCTCTTGGAAAGCTTTCATTTCCCGTACCCATTTTTAGCAACAATGAAGTTAATCTTTTCCCAATGCCATTTTTCCAAGTAATCAACTAATATTAGGGACTCCTCAAGGTTGCGATATGCTTGGGAATGGTGGAAAAACGTGCCTGTGGAGGTGGTCTGCACCAGGAAGACTGTGAGACCCGACCAGTTCCATTGAAGCCATGGCGATATATATTTTATAGCACAGAGCATAAGAGGTCCTGACCTGTAAATATTATTGCATCATGAAGATTAACAGGCAATAATAAAGCCTGAAGATCCCTGACCTAGAAAGACAGATAGGTGGAAAAAATATAAACATAGTCCAAGCACCCAGAGACTTCTATTCCATAAGCTTCCTGCTTGTACAAGCATAAATCAGAAGAAATAACACAAAAAAGTGCTAGTTATACCACTACAAATGGAATATGTGAGAGGAGAAATTGGTCTTAGAGCTCTTCGTTACTGGTAAATAAAGGTTTCCTAAGGTTTCAGACAGCATTTCAATTAACTATTCTGTGGACTAGTGATATTTCAGATCTGGATTGCGGTAATATTTTCTGGACCCAGTAACATAACGCTTAAGTCTGAGTGATTTAATGGGTGCTCAGCGGTGATTTTGGCCCAGGTGAAGCGGTATTGGCCTGAAGGAATGCCTTAGGCTAAAAGCATCATGTGTGAGCAAAAAACATTAACCTGCCCCTCAAACCACCTCATTATTACATTTATAGTCCTGTCAACCATCTTATGAGCCACTGGAAACATAATGGAGGGGGTTTTATTGTTATTTTTATATTCTCTTGAATATTAAAAAGAAAAAATACTGGAGAAAAATACATATAAGATATTACTAGACATAAATCCTAGACTGATGAGCCACATGGGTTATTTTCCATCTCACAGTGTTATTACTATATGACCAGAATAAAGTTTTGTTCAGAAAAGGAGGTTGAACATGTTTATTCAGGTGCTGAATAAAGAGGTGGGTTAATTATAGAACACAAATCTTTATCTGGCTCCCAGAGTTATCTGCAGATTGGTAGCATAAGATTGTTACGGGTGAAGATTTCTCATTTAAGGAGTTTTTGGCCACACAGAAAACAAGATACTATTTGGGAGTTGTAAAGTGCCCCTTTGCTCTCTTGTCCCTAGTTTCCCAAAGAACTTGATGCAGCCGTTTAAAGTATTACTTAATTGCCCTCAATTTCTGTCCCTCACGGGTCCCTGGGGCTGCCCTGCCAGCTCCCACAGCTTGCGCACCCAGTGACAGAGAAGCTGCTCAGGGGCCACCTATGATGGAGCGTTTGGAGATGTGAACCGTGCAGAAGGATTTCCAGCAATGCAGAGGTGATCTTCCTCCTGGGGAAAGAGATGCATTCCCACTCTTTAAGGAGAGGAAAAGGGAGTGCGTGGGGGGAATTCCCTAGTGCGACCTTGCCCTGCTGCCCTGAGCTGATGGCAGGCATGGGATACTGTGAAGAAGTGCTTATAAAGCCCAGAAATGTTTTTCCAGCTGCTCATTTTGTTTTCTTTCTTTTGGTTTCCTGAATTTCCAAAGCCGACAATTCTTGTCCTGCTCACAGGGTGTTTACAGTGCCGATACTTGGAAAGGCCTTTGAGCCAGCAGTTTGAGGAGGTACCTTCCTGGCATCTTTAGGAAGAAACAGAGCTCCCACAGCTTCAAGGTCACAAAGGAAAATCACCTGCTGTTGAAAGGTGCATACTGTAGTGCACCAAGGCCCCCAACTCCATCTATTCCACCCAGTTGTTTCCAGCTGTCCTGCTTTTCCCCAGAATGTCTCATGGTACAAGGAAGTTCACAGAAAGCTGGGGTTTCCGGATCACGCATCACAGGTTAGGCTGACCACCATGCCCATAAAACACATCAGCCATTTTCTTAACCAGCAAGTGGTGTCTGCATTGCTGGGCTGCTGAGCTGGCTTCTCCCATGGTCGCCCTCTAGCTCGGGGCGATGGAGAGCAGTTGTCCGCAGGCGCTCCCAAACCCACCCAAGACCTTGGCTCACAAAGTAGCAGGACAGGCACTGGCACGATCTCCTGTTACACCACACTAAGTCAGGAGAAGGAGCGGCCTCATGGCCTTTGGGGTGGGTGCAGCACTATGCAAATACTGCTCTACCCCTTGGGATGAGCAAGGAGCTGATGGACCATGCAGACGTGATGCACGAATTGGGGTTAGTTCTGCCCCACAGCCTCTTGTGTGACTGCTCAAAGATCAGGACACAAGTTTTTAAGAATAGAACTCTTTTCTTGAAAAGGGTTTTCAGACTTTGGATTTCTTTAGGCACTTTGGAATATGCTAGTCTTGATCAGATTCCTTGCAGGAATCATAGGTATGGCTCTCAAAGAAAATTCCCTTAGCATCTCTGCATGAACAGTTTATATGTAACTTGTCTTTACTACCACGAGCCCTGTGAAGATAGAGGAGGAATTTCCCTTTGTTGTGTATTTATAGGTTTCAGTTCTGCACAAACACGGTGCAGTAAAGGGGAACATATGTTCGCTGTGCTCCTACTCCTCCCTAGGCATCTGCTTATTGCCCTGGTAGGGGCCAGGCTCCTGGCGCAGATGGAAGCTGGGTCTGGCCAGTACAGCTGCTGTTATGTTCACACGCAACACGGGTCATAGGCCCTGCTGGGGTGAACCTGGGGAGCTCCTGTGGCTTATAGTGGAGCCACCTCATTTACCAGATGAACGCTGCACCCCAGGTATGTATGTGGAACGCTGCACCATGCTAGTCTCGATTTTGATTGCCGCTGCCTCCTTGGTTTGTCTTCTAGCAAAGACTACAACCCCAAGCTGAAAATCATCTGACACAAAGTGTCAACCACTCCCAACAACTTTTGTTTTCATGGGAAGGTGGTGACTGGAGGAGGACGCAAAGGGGTTGATGTGCATTGTAGCTGCTTGGCTAACCTCGCCGCAGAGCATCGCTCACCTCTGAGGGCCTTCTGGGCCGGAGCTGCTCTCCAGCACCAGCCCACTCTGTCTGCCAAATTGTCCTTCTGGAGGCATTTCAGCACCTGCCTCTCCCAATCTCATCATCGTTTCATCTTCTGCAACCCACTAACTTCATTCGGGATTTATGTCACTGCTGAATGATAGCCCTGGCCGACACTGAGACAGCAGTAAGGATGTGCCCTGTAATCAACTTTTATACAGTGCAGGTGTAAAGGCCCCACACTAAGGATTTTAAAGTTTAAATGCTATTATTTTTTCCATTTTATGCTTTTAGACAGAAAGGTTTCTGGGGAGAAGAACTTCCCTCTGGCAAATCCCACTTCACACTGCACTCATTTTCCCTGAAGTTTCACCCACCATATTGTGGGTTTCACCAGAGATTTCAAATCCAAAGTTCTTTCTGTGGTTTCAAAGGCTCAGACTGAAGTTGAAAACACAGAGCTCAGCTGTTTACATACAAAATCAAATATACAGTCATTCTGATGAAATAAGAAGCACACCAGAATTGCACCGGGCATTAGCATAACTTGTATTCATTGCTTTTGACTAGGAACATTAAAAAACAAAACAAAACAAAGGAACACAGGGGCTTTGAAAGGGCCATGTCTTAAATACCACAGATGACAACTGCAATGAATCCAAAATGAAATCAATTTATCATTAGCCATTAATTACCAAATAGCTCTATTTTCTCCTTATGTTTCATGTAGTTTAGACTTTTGCCTAATTAGAATGAAAAATGGAGACCAAGTGGGTCTTGCATTTAAATGACATAAAGTCAGTATTCTGTCCTCAGAAAATTGTGGTAAAGATTTTCATGAGGGAAAGAAGTTTAGAAAGGTTACATCATCCAAAGGAAAAGCAAACAAGCAAGCGTTGTCATCTTTTAAATTGATAAATGGAAAGAAAGACTTCAAATTTGTCACAGGACAGTTTTAAGTTGTAGGCAACTGCAGTGTTCTGTTTTGTAAACTGTTTTTGCACAGAGCTACAAACATTATGAGAATGTGTTTGCATTCACACCTAGCATTGCTACGAGCTGTATTATAAGCACACTCGGAGTGTGTTGGAGCCTGCCTCGGGGGTCCTTCGCTGCAGGTTTCAGCTAGAATGATTTTTTTTTCTTTCTCCACAATGATCATTCTATTCAAGTGAAACAATCGCTACAGACAAATGATCGCGAGCCGTCTTGGACAAAACTCATGGGGTGCAGGGGCTGCCTCCCGCAGCAGGGCCAGGCAGGGAGGTGTGGGATGCCGTGGTGAGCCACGATGGGCTCTGCTGCTTCTGGCTGGGCTTTAGGATAAACAGCAGCATTGGGATAAACAACAACAAAAAAGCCTTTAATTATGAATTACAGTTCTGCGCCACTTATTGCAAACCTCTGCAAGGAGCGTGCTCCTCCTCTTCCTCCCTCTGACCTGGCACATCTGAGCTCAGCCCCATCCTCACCGTATTCATGTGCTTGGTTCCCCCAAACAGCTCGAAAGGCTGCCTCGCCAGTGCCTCTTAATATTCATCGTTTCTTTCTGAGTCAGAAAACCCTAGAAGGGAATTCTAGTGCTCTGGAATGATCTTTATGTCACACAAATTGCTGCGTGCTTGTTTGCTAACAGCCGAGCAGCCCCTTCCCGTGCGGCCAGGGGCTCCGCGGCAGCTCGAGCCGCTCCGTGAGCGAGGACTCCTCCTCGGTGGCACGAGCAGAGCAGTGGTCTCAGCGTCACGGCGCGTTCAGGGCTGCCCTTAGCACCTGCAGCACGAGCCAAGCCGACCCACAGCCCCACAGGCACTGCGGCCTCTGCGTGTGCCCAATGTGTTTATACTATGGCTATGGCTCCTGTCCTGGCCTTCTGGGCGCTGCATTATGCAGTGGGATGCAGAGATAGAGCCGCACGGTGGCTCTCACATTTTTTCTTTCTGATACAATGAATTCCTCCCTGGGATCCTGCTGGAAATGTTTCCTATAGCTTTCCAAGGGCTCTTTGCTTGCCCATCTTTTCTGCCCGAGCTCGGTGGCTCCCATGTGGCAGTGGCAGCTGGTTTTGTAGCCGGCTGGGCAGTTTGCCCAGAGGAGAGCAAGACGGTGGCAGGGCGGTTGCATGGGACGACTGCCATTGACTCACCTGATGTTCACTGGAATCCTCTGCGTGTGCGTCTCAAGCTGCCGCTAGATGCCTCAGTTCTAGGTTGCATTTGGCAGGCCCCAAGGACGCGAGGCCGTGCTGAGGAGCGTGTGGCTGGGTGTTGTGTCCTCTTTTGTCTGCAAGGAAGGGGTGTGCGTGAGGGGGGAGCTTCTCGGCTGGGCTGGGAGGCCTCTGCTTGCCCTCTTTGGGCGCTCTGTTTGCGACTGTCTTTCCGCTTGGGGCCCCGTTCTTCCCTCCCACGCAACTCTCCAAAGGAGCTGATTCTAGCCCAAAGCGCCGTGCACAAGGCCATGGTGGTGTCTGCTTCTTACTCGTGCCTGGTTTCTCCCTGGCTCATGTTGATGCCTCCCTAGGCAGAGGTGTTAGCAGAGGCATTAATGAAAGAGTGCCTGACACTAGATTATCATTCAGAGGTTGCTGGTGGGCTGCACTAATGGATGAACTTTGCGCCTGCGTTTGACAGCTGATGAAAATATGAATTCCCGGTGCCTCGGGCCACGAGCACGGCCCTTCTGAGCACAGCAGAGAGGCTGTTGTGCCTCACGGGTAACCTTATGGCAAAGTTTGGACACGGCTTTGGACATTTCTATCAAAATAAAGGCACAGATGCCAAGAGGAATAGTTTTTCTTCCTCTTTGTACTAGAGTAATACAAGTGTTACAAGATCCCTCCGTCCTGGCTCTCTTGGTCTTCCCGTATCAGGAGCGAGTAGTATTTCTGCTGATGCTGTGTCTTCTGAGCAGTCTAGTGGTGTAGATTGCTGCGTGTGTCACAGGAAAGCGGATGAATGATATCTAGACACTGAGCTTATAAGTAGCACACTGGCAACGCGCCACTAAAATATAAATACATTAAATGTACTAAAGGAAATGTTCATTCTGTTGTTTGGAATCGGACATGCCCCAGTTAGGTAAATTTAATCTTCTTGAGGGTTGTTGTGTTACAGCTGAATGAGACATGTGGTTATCTTATTTCTAATCTTTCTGTCATTCAGGTTTTATGTTCTGGCAGTGGTGATGTGAAGTGTGTTTGCCTAGGAATGATACAACAAGTATTTTCCAAGGGAGATGAAGGTGCTTAGGGGATCTCTTAGCACCTTGTGAGATCTGACCCTTTAGCCCTGACATTTTCACGACCTCCTTTTGCCGGTTGGTCACAAAGCCAAGGGTGCCACCTCCGTTTTGGTTAGGAAGGTACAAAATGGTTGCTTTGCATACATTTACTAGCAAATGTCTGACCAGTTAACTAACTAATTGTCGTAGCCTTCTGTTTTCCTGTGTATTCCTTTCGTTAACATTTGTTATGGGATTTGCTGCCGCAGTTCCTGCAGAAATCCCCTGGCTGTGCGTCTGTGCTGCCGATTGAGGTCAGCAGCAAAGCTCCCGCTGGTCTCGGGGTGAGCAGAATCCGGTATTAAGCACCAGATCCAAAGCGGATTGTGCTGGAGCAGCGGAGACTTCACGTTGTTTTCCGGAGGTGCTGGGACAGCCCCGAGAACGTGATCCTGCGGCATTAGCTCCCTGGGCTAATCCCACCGGAGCCGGGGGAACCCCCCGCGTGCGAAAGCGTCGTGGGAGCCTCCGCTCCGCATGAGCAGACGGTCTGCGAGGACTGAGCTCCTCTCGTGGCCGTGCGGCACAGGGAAAGGGCAGGGCAGGAGAAAGGCAAATGGGAGGAAGAGGCTATGAGCTGCCTGTAGCAAACAACGTTCTATAGGGAATGCAAGAGGCTAAAAAAATAAGACATTCACTGTGTGTTTTATAGATAAGAAAATGTTATTTTATTGAACTGAAAGATATTTATGTTTCACCTCTCACATCTGAAATAATCACTGTAGGCTTTTAGAAGAATTCTGTAATTACTCTGAGCCCGTCATTAGTTAGAAGTGAAATGAATGATATTGCTCCATTTTATTACCTCTAGTGATAGAGCCATTTGTATCATAAATTCATTGACCTCATCTTAAATGATCAATCCTATAAGACAGACTTGATTCATTAATTCTTCAGTGACATTTTCTCTCCTCCAGTAATTTCCCCCTTGTTGTAAAGACTGTTTTCTTACTTTTTGCTATGACTTTCTAAGGCATTTTATTATCTGCACAACATGCACATTTGATAGTTGTGTCTTAAATAAGCAACATAGACTTACTGCTTGCATATATAGATAAGTGGATATAAAAATAATGGAATATGTAAGTGTGATAAATGATATACGTTTATCACTGATGCTCACTTTAATGCTTTGGGATGTTGCATAAAATCAATGAGATAATTATTAGATGTTTGGTCCATCCAGGATGTTCAGAGGAACAGAATTACTGCTTTTAAGTTCTGTGTCTTTAATTAATTTTATGTAGTGATAAAATATACAGAATAGTCTGTGATCAATATGTGAGTGAAGCAGACAGACTTCAGAATATCTTATACCTCAGTGAATTATTGAAAACAGGAGAAGTCAGTAGAGAATTTCTAAGCAGGTTTTCTAAATATTTTACCGGGGAAGAGAAAATATTTGTTTAGCTGTAAGTGACATAGGAGCCCACTTGAGATAAACAAATCAATACGGCAATAAAACACTAAAGTATTTCAGTGAATTTTTCCACTGATAACTAATAAAATTAAATGATTAGAAAAGATGCCATGAGGTTTTCTTGCTGTATTTTGCTTTCAGTCTGTTTAATTAAAGTCACTGAGGGCACTCTTGTTAGAGGGTCACGGAGACTGGTTTTACTCTCTCCTATGTCTCAGGTGCTGCTTTGACACCAGGCTTGCAAGCCCTGCGTAGAGTCCGTCGGTTTTCTGTGCCCAAGGAAGGGTAACTCTTGGCTGCCCCATGCCGGGGCTGAACTGGAGAGCCAAATGCAGCCTGGGACCAGCTCCTCGAGGTCCTTCCTGGGAAAAGGGACATGTTTGCTAAGAGCAGGAGGCCCCATGGGCTCCGTGTTGGGGCTCCTGGGTGCCTGCAGAGAGGTGCTGCTGCCTCGCACAGCTCTTGGGGGCGAGAGCAGCCCAAGGAGCAGGTTGTCCCTATTCTGTGCACATGACGCAAAACGCGTTTCCCTCTACAGCCGTGAGGTCCGTGTGACATTTAGGTAAATCCAGCAGCTTTACTGAGGTAAACAGCGACTTACTACTTTATAGCGTGGACTCCCAAAAACGTTCCCCTTCTGGTCTGCCTGGAAAACTGTGGCAAGCCAGGAGTTTTCAGGAAGCCAGGGATACGGTGTTCCCATTGGCTCATCCTGCGACGGGGCGGCGTTGACTTGCCACGCGGGGGGCCAAACCCGTAAACACACCAAATACCTGGGGCGGCATTATTGGAGATATATTAAAGATATATTGCTGAAAACTCAAAAATGTCACCACTGTTTATATTAAAGGAAAGCTGAGAGTTAAATGAGATGGGTAATCAAATGCCCGACATATGTTGTTTTGAATTGTTTATGTAGCCAATAGTTATTAAAATTAATTATCCTTTTAATGCAGTCTTTTCAAAATCATATTCTTTTCTCATACAAAAGATATAGTTGCTTTAAAGCAAGCTAATACAGGATTTTTGGAAAAGGCAGAACAAGCAATATCATCATGCATTCTGACATGGTCATAGGCTCACCATGCTGAGAGAAAGCACCAAAAATCTCTGTCAACGGAATATTTTGAGAACTAATGCAAATGACAAAAATGGGATTTTTTTTGTGTGTGTGTAAAATTCTGTCAAAAAAGTAAGGCACTGAAAAATCTGACATCTGTTTATCTGTTTATAGCTATGGCAAGATTACTCATATTAATTCTTGTTTAAAATGCCATATGAAGGAAAGGCATTTGTGCAAACAAGAGTCATATTTGAATTGTAGATCATGTCTTCACCATCTGTGAGAGCTGTTGGTGTTGCAAAATTAATGTGCTAATGAAATCACAATAATTTCTCTGAAGTAATGGATTCTGAAGCCTAGAATGACTATTTTTGAACTTTGGTGTCTAGTGGTTTACAACTGGGAAAACCTTTCACAGCTTAATTAGTTCTGCAGCCTTATATATATATATTTTTTAAATTGGTTATGCCTTCTCCGCGCTGTTAGTAACACAGAAAAGGATGAAATGGGAGAGGGAGAAAAGAAATAAACAAAAAAAGCCTGTAATACAAACTTTTTTTTTCCTGTAGTATTTCAAAAATTGTTAAATGGGACGTTGCTTTCCAGGAAGTTTTACTCAAAGTGACTAGTATACAAGAGTGGGCCAATAGCTCAGAAAGTAATTCCAACTCGTTGGAACATCACAGATTGGGAATATTTGAACCTTATACAAATCTCTTGACTATTTCAAAGTTCTGCTTCAATGAAGGACGAAGGAATAATGATGCTTTTTTGGTCATACCAGTTTTAAATGCCTTTCCAACTTATTATCTGATTAAATATAATAAAATCTAAAATGTTTGTGAGTTTCTTTCTAGCAGTAATTATTTGCATTTCACATTTTGCAGGAGCTTTATAAGTCCTTTCCCTGTTATCGTAGTTAGGGTGAGGTATTGCATCTCAGATAGTATAGGTGTGTGTAGATTACCACTAAAGAGAAATCACAGCCCTATTCATAAGGATTTAACATATGCTCATATATGTGTTACAACAGTTTGCACCAGCTGTGGGTTATTCTCTGAGGTATGGATGTCAGTTATATAATGTACCATGGCAGGCAGAATTATGATCATGGGAGAAATGAAAAGGGAGTGGCTCTTTAAAATGAATTCTTTAAATTCAATTTGCTGGTGTTTTGGAGCCAATAAGCATAGTTTTCACAAACTTGACTCTTTTTCTTTCCTGCTAGAAAACTAATGTGGACTTTTAAAATAACTCTATGAGGAGAAGATTGCTTTTCTTATCTGATTTAATTTTATTACTGTGTTGTAGGTATGTGACTGGTGTAAGCACATAAGACACACAAAAGAGTATCTGGATTTTGGGGACGGGGAAAGAAGGCTTCAGTTCTGCAGTGCAAAATGTCTCAATCAGTACAAAATGGACATTTTCTACAAAGAGACACAGGCCAATCTTCCAGCTGGACTGTGCAGTACATTACATCCTCCAGTCGAAAATAAAGCAGAAGGCACTGGGGTACAGCTGCTGACTCCAGATTCTTGGAATATACCGCTAGCAGATGCTCGGAGAAAAGCCCCATCCCCAGCGTCTGCAGCTGGCCAAATTCAAGGTCCTGGACCATCAGCATCTACCACTGCCTCTCCATCTGACACTGCCAACTGCTCTGTCACTAAAATCCCCACACCAGTTCCCAAACCTATTCCCATCAGTGAGAATCCAAATATTCCACCGGTTTCTGTCCAGCCACCTGCTAGCATTGTGCCTCCAATTGGTGTCCCACCTCGCAGTCCTCCCATGGTAATGACAAACCGTGGGCCAGTTCCTCTGCCCATATTCATGGAGCAGCAAATTATGCAGCAAATCCGTCCACCATTTATTCGTGGGCCGCCTCACCATGCCTCAAATCCTAACAGCCCTCTGTCAAATCCAATGATTCCTGGAATTGGTCCGCCACCAGGTGGTCCCAGAAATATGGGCCCCACCTCCAGCCCCATGCACAGGCCAATGCTCTCCCCTCACATCCATCCCCCCACAACACCCACCATGCCAGGGAACCCGCCAGGGCTGTTGCCACCACCCCCTCCTGGAGCTCCCCTGCCCAGCCTGCCCTTTCCCCCCGTGAGCATGATGCCAAATGGGCCAATGCCCATGCCGCAGATGATGAACTTCGGATTGCCATCCCTCGCCCCGCTGGTGCCACCCCCGACTCTGTTAGTGCCATATCCTGTCATTGTCCCACTGCCCGTACCCATCCCCATTCCCATCCCCATCCCTCACATCAACGATTCCAAGCCTCCCAACGGCTTCTCTAGTAATGGTGAGAACTTCATTCCGAGCACCTCCAGCGAGACACCCGGGGCGAAGCCAGCCAATAACTCTTCATCCCCTCGAGAGTCCAAGCAAGGATCTTCTAAATCCTCCGACTCGTCACCGAGCTGCTCAGGCCAGTCCTTAAATCAAGCTCAAGTGCTTCAGGAGCACAGTAAAAATGAAGTTGTTGATTTGACTGTCAGACCCAGTAGCCCCGTGAACAGTAAATTTGGTTTCCCCAGTGTGCTACAGGGTCCGCAGGACGGTGTGATAGACCTAACAGTAGGCCATCGGTCTAGGCTGCACAATGTTATCCACAGGGCTTTACATGCCCAAGTGAAAGTTGAACGTGAACCCAACAGTGTTGTAAATCTGGCTTTTGGTAGCTCAGACAAAAGGAACTGCAGCGACTGCAGGGACAACTGCAGCCCAGTTGACTCAAAAGCGTTGCCGTGCGGTGACGCGGCGCACTGCTGTCCTGTCTCCTTGGCCTCCGGCACTTCAGGACTAGAAAGCGGTGCAGCAGTTTGCAACGTCATTGTGAATGGCACAAAGAGCACGGAGGGTTCCAAGAACCCGGAGCCTCCCCCGGAGCCCAAAAAGCCTCAGCCCGCCGAGGAGCTGGCGGTGAGCGAGCTGGAGTCCGTGAAGGAGAACAACTGCACGTCGAACTGCCACCTCGAGGGAGAGGGCGGCAAGAAGGCCGGGGAAGAGCCCCTCGCAGCGGGGGACAAGCAAGACCCGAACCTCAACAACCCAGCGGACGAGGACCATGCGTATGCTTTGCGGATGCTCCCCAAGACAGGCTGTGTGATCCAGCCTGTGCCAAAACCAGCAGAAAAGACTGCCATCGCGCCGTGCATTATCTCAACGCCAATGCTCAGCACAGGGCCAGAGGATCTGGAGCCGCCGTTGAAAAGGAGGTGTCTCCGAATTCGAAATCAGAATAAGTAAAGGTTTGTGTCTTCACTACTGCCTTCTGTGCGAGTAGCGTGAGTATTTTAAGGTGTGAGGCCAAAGTCATGTGGATGTGGCCTTTGTGGAGCAGAGAGATACAGATTCCAGTTTATCAGCACTTTCAGAAAACTATTGGTATTTATGTTTTAATATTTTTATTTGTGTTGTATTGCATTTGTACCTGTCAGTACTTCATCCATTAGCAGCCTCATTACACTTTCACTCACAGAACATCTTGTGATGGTGCTGGCTGTGAAGTTATTGTGTTGTGCATGTCAAAATCAGTGGTTTTCTGTGTAGGATATGGTTTACGCCTGGGCCTTTCATCCACTTACTTATTCCATCCGAGTTACAGAGCAGCTCAAGCCCTCACGGCTGTGACTGATCCTGCCTTGCAGCGCAGTGTAGAACAGGACGGCCCAGCTGCTCGCTGCTAGCTCAGGTCCTGGTGATTCACCACATGGCCAGCCCGAAGTGCCTGGCTTCACAGTGGCTCCCTGAAGGCACCGCTTGCAGGCGGGCTCACAGCAGCGAGTTCTCCTCCCGGGCTCTGCTCCGCGGATGTCCATGTATCGGGACTGCTGCTGTTTGGGACTACTCTTTGTGCAGCTCTTCAACTCTCAGCTGAAGAGGCTGCTGACGGGCAAAGGGCACCTGTGGCAGGACCAAGGGCCTTTCCTGTCTTACACAGGTTATCTGCCTTGATGTCTGGTCCCTTCCACATTAGAAATGTGGTTGAGATGTTATAGTTTCTGATAAGGGCTTCAAGGCAAGGCAGCAATACAGATAAGCCTGCCAACAGCTGTGGCTTGTCCAAAGGCAATGCTGCAGAGACCAAACCCCACCGCGTTCCCTGCTCCCAGCCTACTGAATCCCTCTGACCAAATGGCACCTTTATAAAACTGTTAGCTTAATATATGTCTATTGCTTCAATCTTGTGAACAAGGAAGAACTGTAATTGTATTTGTTTAGATTCACAAGCATGGAGAGCTTCTTTCAGAAAAAGGGAAAATGGTGGGTGTTACAAGAATCTGTTCATCAGGAAAGCACTGATGACTTGCCGGATGTGGCTTGGTGACATGCCAGATTTTATTACAATTGTGGAATCCTCTGTAGCCTCCAGTAAATCCCTGTCCCTGGTAGCGCAAATAGTGACTGCAGCACTGCAGCGTGAATGCTGCTTGTGCTCCGCTCCCATAGGCAGCACAGCCTATGGAATCTGGGATAGTGCAGTATCCTCCCGCTCCATCAGGGCGGGCTAATTGCACCAGCCAAGATGCTGCAGTATGGCCAGGGCTGCTGCTTTACTCTGCGACTGTTGCATTCCCTATTCTGGCTGCAGTGCTGGAAATGTTACTTCCTTTGCTCCCACACAGTATTTATTTACTTTCTCTGGTGGAACAGAGCCATTATTCTTTGCTCTAGGCATGTGCTGACACATTTAAAAGATACATTTGTAAGAACAGAGGACATCTGTAACTTTCTTGGACTAATAATCAACACATACCATAATGCAGAAGCTAAATGAGTATTTAAAATCTTTATACTCCCCTAGGCCCTGCTAGTGGGGACTCCCCCCACCCTGAGCCATGGGCTACACATCCACCTGTGTTTTATCATTTGTTTATTTCAGCATCAGGATCTTTATCGCAGCTCCCAGCATGCATCCTTTGGAGCTCAAAGGTTGTCTAAATGTACCTATGTCTCACCTAGGAGTAGTACTTTGATGTAGTGCAAATGCTGCTATTTGACTGCATGCCTTTTTTTTAAAGTTTTGGGACAACAATGATTACCACATTCTTTCTTGGCTTCCTCAAACTCCCTGTAGATTTATGCTGTGTTTCTAGCCCATGTGAAGAGACTTGAAAATTTGTGTGCTGATGCTGTATTCAAAGACAG
>JAWLRI010000070.1:1727241-1738244 GCA_034781795.1 Crypturellus tataupa
ACACAATGACACACAGCATCAGTTCATGGATAGGGTCTGACAGAGAAAGTGGACAAACTGAAGCAGCTGCATTGAAAAGATAAAAAAACTATCACATAGTTTTTGTCCTCAACCATTTATATTCTCTCAACATCAAGAATTACCACTTTGGTTTTCCTCAGAATTAACCATTTTCCTATTCACTGAGAGTTTTACATACTTTGTCTCAGAAAACGGATTGACTTACAGGAAAGGCAAGATTGCCTGTTGACCAGGCAAGTTTAATCTGATCCAGTATAGGCCTCTGTAGGAAGACACAGCTGAACTAATTGTCTAAACTCTCTTTAAAACCACCCTAGGGAAACATGCACTTCAGGGAGGTGGTTGAGCACATCCTAAAGGCGACACCAAGACGGTTTATTGTCCTGCACCATAGGAGCGCCCATGGCTCCCTGTCCTGTCCTGCAGGAAACTGGGGCTGACAGGTACGGACACAGATGTCTACACAGATACGGAAAGTGAAGAGAGAGAAAGCTCAGTCTAGGTGTCTGCTGTGCCCTGGGCGTTTCGGTAATAGCACAGCAATGGCTACGAGTCACTCTCTGTTTGTCCCCTCTTTTCTCCGCAAAAAGAAAAGCAGTGGCCTCTATACAAAAGATATGCAAGATCCGGATCTTTGTGTATTTCCAGGGAAAGAGGATAGCTCAAATACTCTGCAGAAATAAACAGTGTGATAACCATCTCATTCCAGTGGGTACCACAGTGAAATGCTGGTGGGTTTTGAGACTCTCGAGGCACGCATAGCTGATGTATGCCGTCCCGATGATTGATTTGAGGTGAGGATTCTCTGGTTTCATGCACAGTCTCCTTTTGCGAGTGCTGCTAACAGCCACTCCGGCGGGGTGCTGCTTATTTCTCTGGCCCTCAAGAAGTCTGTTTAAAGGCTTCCCCGCACTCAGAACGGGTGTGTACAGACAGGATGAGAGTGTAGATGGAGCATCAGGGCATCTCTTAGACCATATCCCTGACCTCCAGCGTGGCTCCAAATTCCTCCTGCTCAGTCCATGGGAGGGCTGAAAATAACCCCTGCTCCGTCAGCAACACGACTGCGAGGAGGATCCCTCACTGCACACTGACACCCTTGAAGAAATTCTTGTTTCCTAGTAGGGATAAAACACAAAAAGGGGTGGGATTTGCACTAATGATTTTGTTGACTGGACTGTTAAGAGTTTGATATTGCATTGGCCACACTAACCTGGGAGAAGAAAATGTCCAGGGAATTGTCTTCTTCTCTCCTGCTACTCATGTCCCCTAACTGGAAAATCTGAACATAACTGCCATAATGTGCAACTTTTCCTGGATTTTATTTCTCATCAAACTGTATAAAATGAAGCCAAATATTTTTACGCTGGAGTTCTGGACAGGCAGATTGAATTCATGGAATAGCAACATGGACTCTAAAAAGAAATCAATGCAAGCATGACCTTTTTGGACAAGTAGCCAAACTCAGAATTATTTAATGTACCAATTACTTGATTATTGGAAGTGCTAATCAGCAACATAATCCATGATGTTAAAGTTTAGTCTCTCCATCAGGATGTGGACTGTCAAGCTGTTATAGCTCAGTGCAATTCAAACAACCAGCAAAAGATGCGTCAGTGCCAAAGCCCCACTGTGATAAAGGAGAAATGAAGCGAATAAGAAGAATATTTTCTTCAATGTAAATGACAAATGTGAGTTTTCTAAAATTAGTGGTGTTAGTGTCGCCTAACTGCATGCTCTACATCCAGGCAAGATCAGTTTTAACCTTCAAGTTTTGTTGTCAAGGTTTTTTAAGGCAAGTAAGTGAAAATGCTGAGGACCACGTGGCTTGGACATGATAGTTGTGGTAAACTGAATTAGAATATTAAATGGCACACGCTAAACTGACAACTAGCTTCTGTGCATGCATGTGTGTGGGTGTCCTTGAATGCGTGTGTGTTGACTAGTCCTATATTGAGAGAAGAAGGATAAGAAAAGAAAGGAGGGTTGTTTTTTGCCTGGGTAAGCAGAATTTCTCCCAGAAGTATAGAAATAGTAGGAATATGGCCACCTACTGAGCCAACCCCTACGTCCTGGGGTCAGCATCCGCTGAGTTACAAGCCCAAACCTCCAGCTGTCTAGTCCATACATTGTAGTCATAAAAATATACAATGTGCAGAACGCTGCAGTCCAGAGCAGAAGTAATATATACCCCACTGTGAACTCCCCAGCCTGTAACAGTCCAACACAAGATTTCCTGCTCTGGTCAGGATTCCTGAGGCAAGGGGCATAGCTATTAACCTTCCTTTCTGCCTTAGGAGTTTTTACAACTCCCGTGTCAGTGTAGCATCTACCTACTAGCATTTTACCTGCCCTCATTGCTCTGATCAGGGCAGAATGCGACTCTACAGGTGTACCTGAAAAACAAGTTTTATAATTTACACCTTTTATGATAGCTACGTTTGTTGATGCAGTACTATAGGCCAGAGCTTTAGCTCATTTTAGCTGGATATGATTCCATCGGTGTTAAATTAATTTAAATCAGCAAAGCAATTGGACTCATACCCTTAACACCTACTTCAGAAGTTTTCCTTCACCTAGCTTATTATGAGCCTACAGAAATTTTCCATTTATTCTAAGGGAGAGAGGGGAGACTGTTAACACCACAAAGCCTTAAACACGTTTGGTTGGAACTGCAACTTTGCCCTTGAGAGCTGCCTGGCACTAGCAGTGCGATCTTAAGTTTCAAAATTGCCTGGGTAGTTTCTCAGATATATTAAATTAGAAAAAGGGTTTCCCAGAAAAAAATAGAAAAGAAAAAAAGAGCAGTTCTTAAAATGCTGAAGTATAAAATGACATTCTTCCAGACGAGCTTTCAGCTCCCACATCTTGATGCCAGAGTGTGGGAGCTCTAACTTCCGTCTCAATGGCAGTAAATAGCAGGCTTGTGGTACAGTGCTGTAGATGACTGTACATGCTTTGAAATCAAAAGAACAAGTGCTAATTTCTGATCCTTCTGCTTTTCCATATAGGTTTCAAATGTGAAATTTGGTTCCTGAACCCATTTAAAATCAACTATACCTGCTCTGATTTGCAAAGGTGGAAGCCATTGAGGGCTTTGCAAACAAAATGCAGGGACAGATCTTCAGCTAGCACAAAAATGCCACAGCTCCAGTGACAAGCTCACAGAAATTTGCAGCAGGTCTGGCTCCCAGAGGCTGTAGCCCAGCTGGTATGTCCCAAGGTCTGGGACCACCAACTTCAGAAATATCTTATCCTTGACATTCCTTAGGTTGATACAACTCAGCAGTCATATTGAAACAATAGGGCTACTCATAACTGTCTGGGAGCCTTTAGAGTCTGACCCTGCACTTCCAGATATACAAGGCCTCTGCTCCTCTCATTGAAGTCAGCGTAAAGCAGATTCAGGGCATATAAGAGATTCTAGCTCTTCATCATGCCAGTTTGTTCTTGTGCTATAGAGCTACTAGTGTCAACGTTGCAGAGAATGTTTATGGGGAAAAAGAGTGACCCATGATTAAATACAGAGATCATATCAACAAGAAAGATCACAGTGGAATAGACAGACAACTTGTAAAAAACATCCTCAGAGACAATGATTGCTTTTACATTCAGAGGATGGGATCTTGGACAGTATGTGCCTCTCTGCCACTGGATCAGGTAAGGAGTTAAGCACCTAGTTGCCTTAGGGAAGGCTGACCCTGCAACAGTCATGGCCAACTTCAGTGCTGTTCTGTGCAGAAGAACCGTGGGGAGCTTATAGTTGTAAACCATTTCTAAGCAATTCCTGAAAGTGGGCCAGAGAGGAGTGCTTGTGAGGACTGTTGCTGTGAAAGAGTTGGACATTATCAAGCAGTGAGAAATAGGTCTAAAGGAAAAAAATACATTCTCATTAAAAAAAAAAGGCCTAGGAAAATCAAGCAAAGTAGAAGCAAAGCCATCTGAGCCAGATATCAGGAGTCAATCTCACTTGACAAACAAAGGACAAACAAAACTTTCTGAAATATATTTTATTTCCAGATTACCAGTTGGGTCTCTCCCTGCCTATTTTTAGGTCCCACGCAGCAAAACAGGCAAGTTAAGCACGTTCCTGAGTGCCTCCATCGATCAAGGCCTCCCAGCTCATTGTTATGTGTTTGATAACGAGCTGCATTTCACTCACGTGACTAGAGGTCGTGTTTGGAAGTTTGTGTGATCACCCCCTGAAAGAAGGGCATCGAGGTGCACTCTGACATCTTATGGCATGCTCAGCTATTCAACATTTGCTTCCATCCTGAAAAATACAGCTCATTAACGACGTGGCCTAGATCCCGTGAAGTGCCGCGCGCCTTCAGTGCTGCTAATGAGAGCTGAAAGCGCTCGGCGCACTGCGGAGCGAGGTCCTGTCTCGGGCTCGTTTGCATGGCTTTGCCTCCCCAGACACGATTCTGGTATTTGAAAAGAATGGTATTCCTGTACAACATGTGTCTCAATTTGTAACGATATCCTCCCCGCAGCTGGCTTACTTTTCCAAGTGTTTCTGAAGCATTACTGTCTTAAATTTGAGCCAACCTACAATAACAAATTATGGGGACGCAAAGAGCCTGAACTGCATTTGTTGTAGGAGGCCCTCCCCGCCCATGCCCTCTACATTTCATCTTTCCAGTCCTTGTTTTCAGCTTTTGGGCTATGTAATACAATCATCTCCTATGGAAGCACACATTTCCCAAAAAACAAAAAAAAAAGGTGGTAGCGATTGAGCGGTGCAATATGAAACAACTATTGAGTTCTGGCCTCTCTGGAAAGATCTGCATCCTATCATCAGTCTACTGATATTTAAACCTATGTTTAGAGCAATTTTCAGCTATTTATTTGTAGCCCACGTGGTTAAATGTAAAACTCAGTATTATTATGATCTGTGGCGTGCTTATGCTTCAAATATTTATAAGCTTTCATGAACTACTTGTGCTGCCACTTTTAAGTTTCTTATCCAAAGGAGGAAAAAAAAAACAAAAAACCTTTCCCACAGGAATTGAGACAAACATCTCTAACTGAGAGATGCTTGGATGCTAGTTATAGAAGAAAAGATACATGAGGAGGTCACTAAAAATTTGAATCCTGAACCTAACTTTCTGAGTTCAATTAAAAACTCAATTCTTTACTCTTTGCAACAGCTTTCCAATTATTATCTAACTAGTTCTCTTGATGGCAAAAAAAAAGTGTTTCTTTTTTCTCGAGGTAGTTGGAGGGTGTGTGGGACAGTCTAAAATGCTCACTGGTGCCAGTGTAGTTAGCTTAGTGACTGAGAGCACAGGGGTGAGGCAGAGACACCTAAGGCACCTGGCACTGCATCTCTGGTATATTCTAGGTCTAACCCACTTGCTCCTTGTATGTTCTAGGTTGATTTTTCCTCTTCTGCCTGGCAATTTGGCCACTTGAGTTCCCCACTTCCTTGCCCTTGAGCCTCGTAGCTGGCCAAGTTTGCATCTGCTCTTGTTTGGGTCTTGGAACCTGAATGTGGCTGTGAGACTCAGCGGTGCTCTGCGCAGATGGCATTGAAGCAGGGTAAAATCAGCTGCCTCCATGAGCGTGACGCTGCCCAACCTGGCATCTGGGGCAGCAGTGCCAGAGGCGGCACCCGTGCGGCTTTGGGAAACATCGTGGCTGCTGCTGGGCTGCATGGGGAGTGACGTGATCCTGGCCGCTGCCTGCGGAGGGGGCACCTCACCTCCATGGGGGACAAGTTCTCCCTCCCCGGGGGGACAAGCTCTCCCTCCCTAGGGGAATTCATTGCAAGAGGGACAGTGTCCCCGCAGCCCAGGCTCAGCCCCGGGCACTGCAGGGACCGGGAGCCGAGTGCCTCTGCCTCCCTCAGGGACAAGGTGCTGCTCAGCAGCTCAACCGGGGCAGCTTGTTGGCTTGAGAAGCAGCATCTCCCCACTCCTGCTGAGTCCCCACCAGCACATTCAAGCTGGGGAAAAGAAAATGCAGTTGCTGTGTCTGCCCTAGAGCAGCAGACAGCAGATGTGCATCCTATCTGCACACTGAGTTGGGCAGAGCAGCAGAGGAGCAGACCTGATTTCAGCCCTGACCAAGCCTTGACCTGCCTTCCTGCCTCTTCTTCCAACAGAAGAAGCTGGTGATCATCATATTTGCACATACCTCCTCTGGGTTCAGGTTCTTGTCTGCTTGATGGGTCTGCAATACAAAGCTTCACAGGAACAGCCAGCCTGAGGACAGATCAGGGGCCCTGGGCCAGGGGACCTGCCGCAGCCACCACAGCCCCTTCCTCCCTGCTCCTGCCACTTCACTCATCCTCTCCTACCTGGAAAGTGCAGGAGCTGAAGTGTTTGGAAAAGCCCTTCGGCCCCCTCTGCCCAGGCTTGGCTGCGGCTGTGCATCCATGACTAGCACCGAGTCTCCTGCAGGTTCAGGCAAGACTTCCAGCCCGGGATAGCAGCGCAGCTCCGCTTCCTTTGCTCTGCCTCTCTGAGTTAATATGCCTTCTTCTGGCCCTTTAACTGGACTGACTGGAGAGATCTTCCTTGAGAGGAAAATTGGGAAGCCCTTTGGAATAGTCAAAAACCTGGTGGTTTGGACTCACAGGATGTTGCAAAAATTCAAGCCAAAACTTCTCTTCAGAATCGGACAAAAGAGACTTAAAAGAGATGTAAAAAAAAGTTATCACATCCCAATGGTTGCCTATTTCCAGGGGAAGGAGTTGAGAAATTGTCTGTGTTTGTTTTCCCTTCTGTTTTAGTTTTTCTGATTTGTTTGTTTTTGCAGAAAGAACCTTGAAAAGTTGCAGCTTTATCCCAGAGCAGAATGGGAGAATTAATTGAAAACTTGACCCCTGTTGTTTAATGAAAAATCCTGTCTTCTGCCAGATCTGTATATGAGGCATCGTGGGGGGCACAACAGAGCGCTCTCAGTTCTACCAAATACGCAGTGCTGCACTCAAGCAGTCTGCTGCCTTGCTGCCGTGTGTCCATGGATCATCCCTGGCTGAAGTGAGACAGGATCCGGCTCTGTGGTCAGCTCAAAGGTCATGGGCAGAGACATTTTCTGCTTTGCAGGACATGAGTGCGGATCTCAAAATGCCCCAAAGGGCAAAGCAGAGACTCCCTGTCTGGGGCTGGGCAAGAGGAACTAGTTGACACTGTTTTTGTCTTCAGTTCAGATTGAAAATGAAGGCAAATTTCATGAACTCATTGAGCATTTGTTCTATAATGAATTACAACATAAGAGACTTCTTTGAAAAGGTATAAGGTTATATGAAAAAAAAATAGAGGGTTCTGGTGAGACTGCTAGTAGGGAGCGTGGTATAGCTAGGGAAGGATGATACCAGTAAAAAAGCCTGAAAGCAGCATCGATACCGAAATGAGGAACTGAACCCAAGTGTTCAACTTCCTACCAAGAGTTGTCTCCTCTGCCTCCCCGCTAAGGCTGGATGATAAGAGGCTCTTCCAAGGAGTGTTTGAGAGCACCTAACCCCGGGCCTGCTGGGTTACTGCCTCCTTGGGAGGAGCACACGGTGTCCCCAGGCTGGAGTCAATGAGTGCCCGTCACTCCGCTCAGAAACGCAAGACAAGATATGGAGAAAGTGGTGCTATTGGGGGCAAGCTGCCTTCCCAAAGAGCTGAACAGTGACGGCGACATGGAGAATTGGAAGGTGAAAAATGTTAGTGCGCGGGATCCCCGCAGCAGCAAGTTGGTCTGGGAAAATGTAAGGCTGAGGGAGAGAGGATGCATCCTGTCCGCAGGAACTGTGCAAACTGGTGGGACAGCAAAGCTGCGTTGCTGCTTTGTGGTGCAGAGGAGGATTCACAGCAGGCCCAGGCCACTCATCTGAGTACATGACTACTCACTCCTAAATTTAGGGAATCCTGTTCCCACCGGCTATGAAGAAGAGCTGCAAGCTTACCCACACCGCTGCCATTTGGGGAGCCCCAGTTGCATTTGACCCTTTCCTGTGTAAATGCATAACGGGGCAAAGAGACACCTTCTGTCTTGTCTGGTGCTGTCTCTGTGGCAGAACTGCCTGCAGAAATGAACACAGTGAAGAGCAGGCTCCCCGTAGCCGGGTCTGAAAGGTGCCTCAGATTCTGAGTACATGGACCTACATGTTGTTGGTAGCTCTCAGGGTGTCTTCCACTGTCATGATCTATTGCTCCCACTTTTTTTAAGAAGTGCATTTCACCTGTGATGTGCAGGAGCATGAAGGAGGGCCTGGAACTGTATTTCCTGTATTTCCTTGCTACATAGCAAGGGCTACCTACCTCCCCGTTCCCAACTTCAGGAGCAAGCTTCAGGGGTCAATTTAAAATATGTTTGTAAAGTTTACTGAGAGATGGTATTAAATATGCCAGCAAGGGGACGAATGTAGAAGTGAACTGGTGCAATTCCCTGAAGACGTTTCCAGGAATAGGTGTAGGGAAACAGCAGTCAGTACATAGCAGTCCTTCTACTTTCCAGTGCATGTTCCTCCGTCCAAGTCCTTCCCTGACTACAAAGAGACCTGACCTGGTTGTAAGCATGGCTTCAAGTGCCTCCCCACCACCATGCAGTCACAGAGCCAGGGGATGACTAAGCTGTCCCCAGTGCTTCTGCCTAGACACATACGGAGGACAAATCCCAAGTCTTTACCCAACATATTCCTTCAAGTCACAATGTGTGCTCGGATTGCAGATCTCCTTTTGGTAGATGGAAGGTCTAGAGTTGTGTATCTGGCCCAAAGTTAAGAGGCAACTGTTGCCTACAGGATCAGAGGAGTAGGAAAACATCACCTTAGAAATGAAAGGAAGCTTGCCTGAAAAAGGATGGTGTATAAGGAGCCAGGTTGTTATCCCATACATGCAAACGGCCTCTCCTGACTCTTGCAATGAGGCATCCCTTCAGTTAGTTCATGGAAAGATAAATCATTGAGGACTCAAAGGAGAAGGTTTTAATGGGGAAGCTTGAACTGCTTTAAGGATTGCTAAAAAAAAATTAAATTACAGAACTATTACAAGTAACAGATGACTCCAGAGTGTTTCCAGGGCTGAGCTTGCTCCCATGCTGACTTTAGCTGCGCTCTTGTGGTTTATCTTCAGTGTAGTTTCCCTGAGAAAATAATTGCTATGTCTTTACTCCAGGGCCATGCATGTCCCAAATGAACTAGGTCTAGCACATCAACAGCTTCAGCATTCATTGTCCAGCTGAATGAAGTGCTGTGCTAAATGATGGAAAACTCTGCCATGCCAGCCCACATCAACCAGTGCCTCACCCCTCCCCACCCAGCCTCTCCATTTATTTTTTTTGACAATATGTTGCAAATCTGGAGACAGCAATATTCAACGAGGAAGAGGATGAGAGTAACCATGAAAAAAAAAAATGGTGTGTGCACCCATGTGTGTGTCCAAAGCCATAGCAATGGCATGGCACTTCTGAGAAGGTAGGCCATGACTGGAGGAAGGAACTGAATTGGAGCAGCTCTTTTCCGCTGCTGTCCTTGCCAGCAGGAGCGAGTTGCCAGCAGAGCATCCCCCAGCCAGTGAGCAACGCTGGGAGCAGGGATGCGCAGCTCAGAGGTTGGGAGCGTGAGATAAGGAGAAGGATCTGCCCTCTGTGATGGGCTGTGGCGCCGCTTGGGCACGGAGGCCTGCAGCAGAGCTGTAGCAGCCAGCTCTACCAATCTGGACCAAAACTCCTGCTGCGCTGATCCCAGGGCTGCCCAGGAGGGAGGCTGTAGGTCTGCAGCAGCCACTGCAGATGGAAAAGAGCTGGGAAAGGGAAGCGGAAAGCTTTGGGGAAGCTTTGCCCTAGTCATTAGTGTGCCTTGCCAAACTCTAGCTCTGTGGTGTTCTGAGCAAGACAAAACCATAAGTATTTGTGTAAGGATTTAAACCTTATGTGTGAGGGCAGAAACCAGAGAGGAAGCTTTCCATTGGTGCAGCTTGTTTCGCAGCTGCCTCTTGCTCCGTTTATGACTAGCAGCTGCAGAGGGCAATAGTGCAGCTTTTACCTACTGCTGAGAGGTGCCTGGGGTCTGTCTCAAAGCTGCGTAGATGAAACCCCAACTCACCTGCCTGCACCAGGTCACCGTTCAGCCAAGTTACTCTCCGCCTTTCCCCTGCAAAGTTCCTACTTTTTCCTTTTCCTGTCATCTCTTCCATGCTGACTCTTTGGTTTGGGACTGCGGCCCAGTCTCTGACTTCTAAGGGGTCTTCCATCAAACCCCCGTTTAGCTTTGGGTAGCAGATAAAACCCAGTGCAACTCACAGAAGCGCAACCTGTGACTTTGCAGTTAGGAAAATTACTCTTTCATGGTGATGAAATCTTTCTGTCTGATAAGCCATGTTTGATGCATCTTGGGTGCAAGTTCAGCTGGGGTGAAGAGCTTGTGCTGCTTTCCTGAAAACTCATTTATTTCTGTGGGGAGATACAAACAGCTGACTTCATTGGGCTGGTCGTGCGTGTGGTGTTGTTAAGAGGTGTGTAATGTCTAACTGAGGTGGTGTGACTAGAGTGGTCTCATTTCGCTCTAAAGCTTGGCATGCAATGCCTGATATGGGTTTTTATTCCGTTACTTGGTTGCTACAAAGATATATTCAAGCTGACTGACATATGGACCAGCCGCAGGGAAAGATGCTTCTCTCCTGGGTGCTCTGGGTTACCCTGTGTCTAACTGCCATAGGGGAAAACAGAGAGGTCTTACAAAGCCAACTAACTGCTCCAAGCAGAAAGCGTTGAGGGCTTGGAGACATCTTCATGTCCTCTTCCCAAACGACCCGTCGCTCTGTGCTAGGCTGATTAGTAAAGGATGGAAATTCATTTCTGTCGATGAGTGGAAATGGAAGAACAGTCAAAGGCCTCAAGTGGAGACTGAAGTTTCATACAGACACTATAGACTGTTTTCCCTCTGCTTCCTTTTTCAGAGCAGGATTTCAAAATAAGAAAGTGATGGAGAGCAGTCATGTATTTTGTGGTCAGGAAGGGGATATATCCCATTTCTCACTCTAGTT
>JAWLRI010000070.1:1750190-1772031 GCA_034781795.1 Crypturellus tataupa
CGGGGGGGAAGATGGCGGCCGCGGGCCCCAGCGCGGGCAGGGAGCGAGGGCAGGGGACGGCGGAGCCCCGCGGCGCGCCCGAGGAGCCCTCGCTGCCGCCGGAGCGGCTCCGTCGTGCGGCGAGCTGAGAATAAGTCACCCCGTATTGGTAGGAGACAGGAAACAACAGGGTGATTCACTTATTCCCGAAGCGCGCGCTTAACTCGTGGAAATAAGAAGCTTTTTTTTTTCCTTCTCGCTGCTCGGTGTAGTTATTTACGAGCGCTAGTGAGAAGGCCGGTCCCAGAGCAGCGCTGCCCATCCCCTAGATGAGGAGCAGGAAGCCGGCTTCCCTGCTGGTCGGTGCGTTGAGAGCCCTGGAGTTGGTGTCGGAGGGACTTCGGCCTCTGCTGTGGGTAAACGCGCGGCTGCCCCTGAACCTGGGCTCCGGCGTCTAGGAACAGACCCCGGGCGACAGGGCGGACACAGGCCCAAATCTGGGAGAGGATATCTGCAAAAATGAATAAATAAAATAAGTAAAATAGCTTTGCCTGTGATGAAGGTTTAGATTAATCCCATGTAATGTCAGTGCGAGCTGTGTGCTGCTGTGCTTTGTGGTGCGGAGATGAAGGCGCTTCCACCACGTGCGGTCTATCCTGGCAACAGGGAGCTGAGAGTCCCCTTGGCCAGGGAGGCCTCACTGCGACCGCACCGAGATTTCCAGGTTCAGCTCATAGGGAATCATCAGGCTTTGAATATTGCCGATTTTCCTAATGCACATAGAATGCCTCACTGAGGTTTTCCTTCTACCCAACAAAAAGCATATACAGTTTTTCAGCTGAATATGTTTCATGTAAACAAATGCAAAATATAAATAACCTGAACGTAATGGAGAAGGCAACTTGAAAGCTAAAAAATAAACTCATATGCAGTATTTCTTTATCTCCAGACAATTATTGTTTCAAAAGTAAATAGAAAAAGAAATAAAGAACCAGCGCTAATAAAACCACAAAGGGAACATGGGTCTTTATTCAGTGGGTCTTATTTAATTCTTTGGGATGGTATCTTTGAAAAACAGCTATGAAGTTTCTGTGTATTTAACTGTACTCCTTTAAATACCAATGACATTAAATTAACTTTATTACATCTAATTAGCTTTACATTTATTTCACTTTATTAGAATTAATTAGCTAACCATTACATTTGGTACATACTAACCATCCCCCCAACAACAATTATCTTTGAAGAAAAAAAATAATGCATGAAAGGAGATTCCCAATTTAGAAAATGGAACGGTTTCACATACCTTTTCTCCATGAATCCTGCAGAAAGTCCGGTTAGCTTCATTGCTTTCCCTGCCTTTTACTTGCTAAGGGAAGCAGGGCATCTGATACTGGTCCGGGGACTACACTTGGCAAAATAATGCCATGACCCATATGCTGTAAGCACAGAAATGCACGAATCTCTTTCTATCCTCCGAGGGCAGGCTCTGCTTCATACGGAACATCCTCAGTAGTTGTGACATAACTCCAGAGTGCTGCGACAGAGCGATGAATTGCCCGCTAATGCACCCTCCATGTCTGTGACCGTCCGTAAAGGCCCAGGTGACAGGATAATTTTTAATAGAATTAATGATATGTTGGAATACTGATAGGGCACTCAAAGGAGTGGTTTCCGAGGGAGTCACCTCATTGCCCAAGTGAATGGGGAGACTTTCCCCTCGGGCACTTTCAGATACAGTGACCCAAGTTCCGCAGCCTCCTCTGGACGGCTGCTTAATTGGGTAAGGTGCTTCGGAGCAGAAGCGAGTCAATCCTGCAAACTGCTGAGCTCCCCGAACCTCACTGAGTTTGCCATAGCCCCTGAAGAGCTCGGTTAGCCTTGGAGGTATTCTGATTAATTGTTAATTAATTATATTACCTAACTAATCTCTACAGCAACTGAGCCCCACAGGGTCGGAGGCTGTACAAACAGTGCAGAAGGGCAGCTGCAGCTCCCCAAAAGCTCATAGTCACAGCGAAGGATGCACAGCGTCCCCGCCAGCGAGAGAACACCACACTGAAATAGGACGTCCATGCTGCTGGTGAGGTGGAGCTGCTTACCTGAGTGGGGGCTCTTCCCTCTGACTGTAGGCTGAACACACTGCCTTACCCACATGAGCAGGAGAGGCAGGTAACAGAGATGCCAGAAACGATGAGAAGCGCGAGCAGGCTTCCATGTGGAGGCAGGTGTGGAAGAACGTGACCCTGGCTTTAAAGAGTGACGGGTCAGAAGAAGCACAAAACAGTGACGGAGAAGAGGTAGGTGAAATATTGCTGCTTACACCTCACAGTACAGAAACAAATTAAAAATTGCTGCTAAGGTTTGCTTAGAAATACTTATCATTAACCTAACCATTGCCACAGGACTTTGGAGCTGGTGGAATTTTTAACAGGATGACACATGTTTACACAGAGAGGAACATTCAAAGCGATATTTTCCAGAGCAGAAGCCAGCTGTTCACTGATAGTGCCTGGCAAAACATCTGGATATATTCAGGGTCTTTGCATCTTCTTGTGAAGCTCCTGTTGGCTGTTGGCAACAGAGATGTTACAGGCTGAAATGGACTCCAGGCTGCTAAGTAATTCTGCCATAAGACCAGTGGCATGAGTAAAAGCCAGATCAATTCCATCCTTCAATACTATATTACTGTATAGCTATAAAACCTGAAAATACTTACACTCGTTTTTTGGCATCTTGTGAGCCTTGTGCACTTATTTTTAACTCATCAGTGCAGTAAATGCAGGACATGAAAAAGAATGTTAGGGGTATAATTATTCCCTTGTGTGATAGTAAAACCATCATAACTTACCTGTTGGCAATAAATGTACCAAGGACTACTCCACTGAAAAATGATGCCTGCTACAGATCACTCATCTAATAATATAAAAGGAACACACTGAACCCTGAGTTTGGAAAAGTTACTAAGGTTTACTGCAAATGTGCCTGAAATATATTGAAAAAAATATGCCCTGGTCAGATTTCTTCCAGAGAAACCTTGCAGTCTTCCCTGTTGCAAGGAACGCCACCAAAGTCAATGGATCTATTCACTCAAGACCTATTAAAGTGGGAGCGTGTTTACTCCGCAGGAAGCAGCCTCTAACAGCCTTCTCTGAGCAGCTGATTTATCTACCTAACAAAGATTTATTGCTGTGAGGTTGGGGTTGAAGCATGTGCATATCTGTACGTTTGCACAATTACAGTATGTGTCCTTTCAGTTGCTTCATATATCTAGCTATTGTGACGGGTCTGATACCTCTATGTCAGAGGGATGTTGTAAAATGATCCTTTAAGAGCCTTTGTGCTTAAATGTAGCATTTTTCCAGGAATGTGTCATCACTAATATACCTATTTTTAATGTCGGTATCATCCTGGCCATAGGTGTAGCTGTTAAACAGTAGCCAGTTATCCTTTCACAAATGATAATTGATTCTGATTATTTTTTTAAGTTTCCCTCCACTCCTGCCAGCAGCCCCAGCTGCTTGTTCCTAACCTCTCCTGGAAGCTCGGAGCCCTGCCTTGGAATAGCTCTGCAAAACTGCTTTTGCTCTTTGGTTCCTCCTGGGAGAGGAAGGGATTTGGAGGAGGAAGGGAGGCAGAAGGGGAAGAGGCAGCAGCCTTGTGTCAAGCAGCTTCTGGCAGAGCAGAAACTTTCTCCAACTGTACTGCCTTTGCTGTCAGAGGATCCCCTCCTTGTTCTTTCCCATGCTGGAGCATCCCGCCCCCTCACTCAGCTTGGATGCCAAAGTAAGTGTTTGTGTGGCAATCCTCTCGCTGTGGGGCCAGCAACCTCTGTGTGAGGGCAGAGGAGGAGGAACACACAGATGATCATTGTTTCTGCTGCTCACTTCTAAATCAATGAACAATTGCATTTACAGCGCAAAACTAACAACTGTCATCACCAGTCTGACTCAGACTTCTGATTGATAGGCACCAAAAATGTATGTATGTGGATATACATCTATACTCTATGCCCAACTCTCTGTTCGTACGGACACAAGAGTTACGCAGATACGTGGGCAACATACGGTACATGCATATATTAAAACACAAAGGGAATCCTGGACAACATTGGACCTCGGTGATGTTTAGGGGCCATATGGCACATATGGCTGTATTTTCCCCTGCTCTTCCCCTCATGAGTGCAGTTGGGACTGTGTGTATTGTTCCCAGTCCTGTGGCAAGATGGTGTTTTGCCAGCTACCCACTTTCCAGCAGGCCTGGTTTTACTTTGGACTCGATGGTCACCCCGAGGCTGTGGTGTTTGTACAGTCTGTGCCTGCACAGCCATTTAGTCCTGAAAAAAAAGGGCAAAATTTCATATTCTGAAGATGCTGAGACCAGAAATTCATGGTCATGGCTGCTCAGAGCCCTGTTTAGTTCAGACTGTGCCTGCCTGCTTTTGTTTTGAATTCAAAGGTTTGCTGTGCTCTTCTCTTGTGCTGAGACCTAAGTTGTTGCTTAACCTCCACTGGGGGTCAGTGCAATGTAGGGTGCCCCTGTGGGCAGCAGTGCAGAAACTCCGTCCCCTCACTAAGCTAATCCAAAGCCACATGGCCATGACCTATCCTGAGGTAATATACCCTGCCCTAAAATGACCTGGCTTTTGCAGGCAGAACAAAATCATGTTTACTTCTCCATATTGTGTAATTATACAGGCTCCTACCATGCCCGGATACCCAGATAGCAAATTCCAAGTAGCTTGGGAGAAGTGAGGCTTGGGCATCTTCCCTAGCTGTGGTAGCACTCACTGCTGCACCGTATGTGCCTCGCAGTCTGTGGGAACACAACAGTCTTGGAGGACTGGCAGCAAGGCCCTAAAGAGTGCTTGGGTGGACTCTAAGAAAGGGAAGGAAGCTGCCGGAATATACACGGGGAGCTGCCTACATTCATCCCCTGGTCATGTTGGCACCCGAGGTCTTCTACCCTTGACACACTTCTCGGCTGCATGTGAATGAAACTCGTAGGTAAGAGAGTCACAAGCGACTCCAAAGGCAAGTAAAACACTGGTCAGGTTTTGCTCTTATTGTAAACCAGCAGGGCAGTGTCACGGAGCATCAGGACAAAGTGGTTGTATTGTAACAAGAGCAAATTCTGCACGGAGCTGCGTTGAGGCTCACGCTCCTGCTGCTGCCGGAGCTTCGGGGAGTCACACGACGAGCGGCTGCCCCGTGAGGGAGGTGAGTGATGGTTTATCTGGTGCCTGCTGAACAGCCAGCAATTCTGTTCACCGCTTTTTGGTCAGAGGAGGCTAAATCTCCATTCCGTGGAAACTTGGCAGGTAACTGGACAGCCAGTCCAAAGAACTTGTCCGGAGTAGCCCTGCTGGTGTTTGGGGAACACGGACAACATTTGCTGTGGAACAGGAACGCAGAGAGCTCCTGCTTTTGGGCAAGGGCTCAGTCGCTTCCCTGCTCTGTGCCTCTCACTTCCAGACAAGGCAGTTAAACTCTGGGCAGCAGTTACTGCCTTCTGATTTTGCCTAGTGTTACATATTGAAGTCCTGTTTGATACCGGGTGGCCAGGAGGAAACCTGAGCGGTGCAGATGACCCCCATGAGGCGCCCGGCACTCAGCTGTGGGGAGGTGGGTGCCGACTTCCCCTGGCCTGGGGCAGGGGACCCCAAATCAGGCAAGTGAGAGCAGCCAAGGAGACGGCTCTGCAGCAATTTCCATCTCGGGGGGGCTCGGGCAGCCTTTAAACAGCCATTAGGTCAGGAAAGGCCCTCCTTGGCTTAATGTGTCTATTCCAGCCTCCCTTCAGGAAAGTTTTCATTAGAGCCGGAGTGTTAGTGACAGCTACAGCCAGAGCTGCCAAAGTGTTTTCCATTATGTTATATCTCCCTGCTCTCAGTTGCTTAGAACTATCCAAAAGTTTCACCTAAAAGGCTGAAATTTTCCAGGCCTCCTCTACCCGAAGGTAAAGGTTTTTTTTGGAAAGCTGGAGCAAAAAAATAGAAGAAAAAAAAAACTGTTCATCACTTTTTAAAACGACAGAGTCCAGGCCGAGGTGATAATTTAAGAAAACAAAATTTAATAAAAGCAAACAGAGCTATTGCAACCTCAGAAATGACTGACACTCTGGATTTTGGACAAATGTCCAAGTAATTTCGCCTTTTGAGAGAGCCAGCTAATTTCTTCTTGGCCTTTTTGCTGCCTCCCTCTCTGCGGCCCCAGGCCCCCTCCGCGGATCCTCCCCTCTTGCCCTGCTCAGCCTGCAGCTCCCTCCTCTGCCATTTCCTCCCTGGGGTTTCGGGCTCAATGCTGGCTCCGCCACCCAAAACCACACAGAGCCCCCGAGCCAGGATCCGGGGTGGCCCTGTGACCAGCCCTGGGACTCTTCTACCAGCACAGTTTTGCTGACAACCTGGTGACTATTTTCCTCACCTGAGCATAAAGCCGGTAAAATTTGGAGATGTCTGTACTGGTTTCGGCACTGGGAAGTGCAGCGTTTTCTGTGCGGAGCTTTAATACAAGCATCCATTCAGCACCTCCAATGGTCTGGAAACAGTAAACAGTTATGTAATATGACCACATAGCATGAAACTCTAGGTAATAAACCTACAGTGTAAAAATTAATTAGCATTAATAGAGTTTTTATTAGCACCAAATATAGGTGCTAAGCTTTCTCTGTTAAGTGGACAGAGTGGAGAAATCTGAAGCCAAATACACTGTAGCAATTAATCATGCTTTTTAATTCAGTTTGCCTCTTATGCTGGAGAATCTCTTCCCCGGGTTGTTCATTTGAAAGTGTTCTGCTGCTGTTCTGGCTCTCTGCAGCTGGTCTATTCAGCTATGCAGTTGGTTAAAATGAACCAGTTCGTGTCTGGAAACACACGCCTCACAGTCCTTTGCAAGCAAAACTACCAGTGATCTCACTCACATTTCCAGTGGACGCTGAAGGAAACCTGGAGTAATCCATTCACTAAAGTGGAGTTGTTTCTTGCGTGACACATCAGCTTGGCAGTTTGCCTCTGCCCTGGACAGTTTTTCTCTGGAGAAGGTAGAAGATGACTGCTGCTCATAGCTGATGGTGCTGCTTCCTGCACTCAGGCTGTAATGGGATTTGGCTTTGGCTGTGAAAGACCCATTCGTGGTGCCTGCTGATGACTGATGGTGGAGCCAGCAAAAATACCCATGGCAATAAAATAGTTTGAATTGGGTAATTAAAACACAGGAGATAGGCAGCACCATCTGCATAGAAGTGGAAAATCAGGGTAAGGAGATATAGGAAAGAAAAAGGCTACAAAAACCGATCTCCTTCCTGCCTCCCCCCACAGGTGAACAACTCGTTGTTCACAGTACTCAAAACTATAAGATCTAACTTCATGCTCCAAGTCACTGCCCAGGAACCCGAGACACTTTCATGTGTGTGTCTATGAAAATGGGGATACATAAATTTTGCTAATGCTATGGACAAGGAAAAAACTTGAATTTTTGCACTTCTCCAGAGTGGATGAATTTTATGAGCTGAAAAGAGGTGATTTATTCCAATCAGGACTCACAAACTTTCCCAGGGTCTGCAGCCTGCAGCCTGTCCGATCCAAACCTGAAAGGAGATCTGCCCTTTTGAAAGACAACCCAGTGACATGGGGACAAGTCTTTTATTGGCAGGTCAGTGGCTAGAGACTATTTTCAGACCCAACTGAGGTGATTCAAATCTACATCTTCTGGAAGAAAGCTTTAAAAAGTCCTGCCTGACCAGGCCCTGAGACAAGATAAGGAGAAGAAAACTTATTTTCTGGTTCTTGCAGGATTTCAGTACAAGAAAGGAGTTGAGTCTTACTCCTGTGAAGGCTCTGGCACTGCGGACCATGACCAGAAATCTGCTGTTAGGGTCTTCAGGGAATTTTGCTGGTGAAAATTTAAGTGTCATCTCTTGCTGGAAGTAGTATTAAAAGAGAGCTCTGAGGATCGCACTTTTGGACCTTCCTCCCTAAGGCAGAAGTAGCTGTTCATGGCTATGGAGAAGCCAGTCATGGAGACATACACTGCCACTGATGCAGAGGGAGGAACCGCTTTATTGGTGTGGCCTCTGACCAGGTTTTGCCAACAGGTTTGAAGATTAGGGAAGAGAGGGAGCACAGAAGAAGATAGAAAGCAGAATGAAGAAGAAAGAAAAAGCAACATCCCTTCCTCAGGAATCCAAGCTGAAATAGATTTCACTGACATATGTGTAATTGAACCTCTTTATTTTATTGTGCTGCTGCACAAACAGAGAGCAGTTTAGGAGGCCTCAACACCTAATGGATCATCTCCAGGGTCCGTGGGGGGAGCAGTCACCCTCCACAGCTGCACGGGCTGCTATGGGGCCAGCTGTGCTCTCCCACCCCCTCACAGCTCGTTTTTCAGTCTTGGAAGACTTGGGATATGGAGCAGGTTCATCCCTTCATCCCTGGTGTTCCGCTTCGTCCCTGGTCTTTTGGGAATGTGTAGTTTCCCATATGTGGTGAACCTGACCTGGGGCCAGGCGCAGACAGGCACTCATTTCTGTGTGTATATGAGGTATGTAAGACTCGATCTGCACTGCCTCACCGTGCCCTAGTCTTAAGTCTGGAGCATCTGTGACTTGTGGTGGAGCCCAGTACTCAAGAAACACTGTTTTAAGGAGCTTAGTCAAGAGAGGAATTGTTCTTAACTCCCCTTTGCAGGTGGGTAGGCTGAGGCAAAGGCCAGGAAACGTGACTGGGGAACATCGAGCCTCTTTGGCAAGAGCAAGGGGAACACCAAGGACGGCGGCGGAGGTCGCTGGCCTGCTCTGAGGACCACATACCCTTTCCCCTTGCACAGCTGCAGCAGAAAAGGCCTTTCCGGCTTCCCGGACCTGCTCCCTGGGACCTGCATTTCAGGCAGTCAGTATTTCCCGGTTTGACACCGAAATGTCCCAGCTGAAATCCTGTTTCCTAGAGATAGATCCTGAAAGAAAGTCACGCTTGGAAGTGTGCTTTCCAGGTGAAAAACATAAAGTTGTAAAAAAAGAACCAAAATACTCTAACTAAGGAGAGGGAAAGAGAGGAGAGGAAAGTAATGATTAAAACAAGTTCAGCAGCTAAGTGAAGGAAGAGTAGAGACATACCAGCAAAAAGGGGAAAAAATGTGGAGAAAATGAAGAAAATACGCAAAATTCCACCCAACAGGAAACTGTACATAGCTCTAAGATGTATCAGCAAAGACACAGGTATATTAACATAACATAAGATTTTATTAACATAAAAGGCAGCAAAGCAAACACCACATATTGTCAGTCAGCATCATCTTGAATGAAAAATTCACAGGTGAATTTTTCAGAATCACAGAACCACAGAGTGGTTGAGGTTGGAAGGGACCTCTAGAGATCACCTAGTCCAACCCTCTGCTCCAGCAGGGACACCCAGAGCACAGGGCATAGGGTGGCATCCAGGCGGGTTTGGAAGATCTCCAGAGAAGGAGACTGCACAGCCTTTCTGGGCAGCCTGTTCCAGGGCTCTGGCACCCTCACTGTTAGGTTCTTCCTCACATGGAGGTGGAAATTCCTGTGTTTCAATTTACACTCATTATCCCTCATCCTGTCACTGGCTGCTACCACCAAGAAGAGGCCTCGTCTTCTTTACATTCTCCCCTCAGGTACTTGTACATGTTGATAAGACCCCCCCTCAATCTTCTCTCCTCCAGGCTAAACAAACCCGGTTCACTTAGGCTTTCCTCATAGCTTAGATGCTCCAGTCACTTAGTCATCTTTGTTGCTTTATGCTGGATCCTTCCTAGAAGCTCCATGTCCCTCTTAAACTGATCAGTGCTGAGAAAACACAACAGCAGGAGTTCAAGAGGCGCTGGGGCATCAGCCTCTGACCCTCTGCACTGGTGCTCCTCTCTCCTTCCGACAGACACAGCTCGCCGAGGCAAAGATACCGTGTGCAGATATGATGTGCAGAGCCTGCTGCATATTCTCCTACATCACAAGTGCTTCTCCTTCAAAACTTTTTATTTTTTTTTAAGTTTTTTTTCCTGTTGAGGATTAAACTTCCCTTGGACCCAAGCATGTTTTCCACCTGCCACCCATGAACCACTGCTTCCCTGCAAATATCATTCTGCACTGCAGGAAGGAGCTTTGTCTAAAGCTGTTGAATTTGTCTCTGGAAATGTAGATAAAGAACATGTTATACTGGAAGTAAAGTCCTGCCTTCTAGCTAACTATCAGCACACTTCAGTTTCTATATTCAAGGAAGCAGCCAGGTTCTGCGTTCAGCACTACCTGGAACAAGGAAGGCAGTAGGGGGTGAAGTGGTAATTGAGGAACCCCTCTGCATTTCTCTTCATAAACAGTTCCTTTTGCTCTTCTTTGGATACTTATGGAAAAAATTCTGCTCTCCAGTAGGAGATATGAATTCTGAAATAACTATTGTATCAGTGGAAGGAAGCCAAATTTGCATCAGTCTAAGTGTCTAAAAGCTTTGGCTGACAATCAAGATGCAACATTATAATGAAACTTTTGGGTTGATTCTTTTTAAATTTTGTCCTAGGTGTCTGGTCCTCGCTCTGATTTCATTTGTATCTGTCTGGATCTGACTTCAGGGTGGTGGGTGTGCAGCAGCAGTGTGCCTGAGGTCAAAGCTCAGCCCACTAGGTTTCCATTCCCCTCCTAAACATAGATTTCAAGATGGTAATAAATACTGTAACAAAAAAGATATATAATTTTGGTGACAGAAAAGCAAATTGATGCTGAATGCATATGACACTTTTTCAATTTTCCTCTTGTTTTTTCCTGATGGTGTTTTGTGCTAAACATTACATTTGCAGATGCAAAATTTAAAGAACACTTTATCTTCAGCACTGAGAAACATAACATGTAATTTGCGGCTTCAGCCAAGAGTGATGGCCTTATTAGTAATGGGAATTTACTGATTAACTGCTGTTAGCAAAACATCATCTTCAAACCCGTTAGTCTGAAACTGGCAGCCGCTCTGTCGGCAGGAGCTTTTTTATTTCATCTCAGGGGAGTTCTATAGAAATATTTCTCATTTAAACAGCTTTAGCCTTGGCCTTTCAATAATTTTTATGGCTTCAAGTAATAGGTTAACAATTAGTTGAGGGCAACTATCAGCTTAATGTCAAGTCATTCACAGGGAAAAGTTCAAGGAGAGAAGTAGCAGTATTTCGAAAGGTGGTTTGTTTTCCTAAAAAAAAGTGGTCAGATCATTCTGAAAAGTGAGGGAGATAAAAATGAACTTTGGAGAAAAGTCAGGAATTGTGAGGAAAGGCCAGGGGGCCGCGTGAGGTGGCAGGAGGTGCAGGGCGGTGTTGGGGACCGCGCTGCCGGCCAGCTCTGCTCCGCACCGGGCTGGACCCCGCTGCTCCTTGCTGCCCAGTTCACCCCTCACAAATCCTGGTTTTGGGCCTTCCCCGGTTGTGCGGAGCTTGCTCAGGGAGCACAGCTGATTTGCAGCATGGCTGGGGAGGAATCACAGCCTCTTTGCGCTCAATGCCAGGCTCAAATGATGTGCTTTCTGCTTGCTCCTGGCTCCTGAGCATCTTGTCCTCACTCAGACCACGCTCTTGCCTTGTCCCTAATTCCTTCACCAGCTGCTCCCAGATTTTCTCTCCTCATTTTTTATTGCCTTTTGCTTGCAGTTTCTCTCTCTTCTGTGTTCTCCCAGTCTCCATCCTCAGTCAATGCCATTCACATCCTCCAGCCTCCAATCTGATTTATCTCCAGGTTCCTACTGCCTGTGTCCCCCGGTCCCAGATGTCCACGATTCTTCTTTCTCCTCCAGGCTCTCTGGATGCTAACAGGGCATTGAACAAAGTATACAAGGGAGATATACATATATATCTATATCTATCTTTCCTCGTAACTTCTGTGCCAGATGTTGCAGTGAGTGGCATACATCTGCTCAGCCGTAGGTGGCCTGTGTGCAGTCAAGGTGGCACTGTCAGGCAGCTGTACAGGTTCACTAGAGCTAGTCTCATTGCCAGGGCATGGAGGGAGGGCTTGTTTTTTTGCTTTCTTCCCCTTGCATACAGCTTGGCATTATTTACAGACTCAGAGGAGTGCACGTCATTGCCTCCAGAGTAAATACCTGCTAAACTGCAGTTCCCTGGTGCTTCTCACAGATGTAAAGTCAAGGGCATGGGAAGCAACTCCTTCGTCCTTTGCCCAATTAGCTGGACAAATTTTTAATTAAAAATGCTGTCCAAAATGCTGGTAAAGGAGGACCCTTCCTGGACTTGGTTAGTATAAATGAGCATGGCAAAGGCGTCAGGCTTTCCTTTCAGAGATCTGAACAGGCTCAAACACCCTTGGCACATGACCTTTCAGTTTTACCCAGCAATATTATGGGAGTTGCATAAAACTTAATCACCTACTATTTCCAGCCCCTGGAAGTCTGGTTTCTGACAGGTGTGTGAGAGGGAACTGAGAAATAATCAGCAAATGCCTGACTGTTCTTGCATGGGAGAAGTCCGTACATGAGGAAGAAATATCAGGCTACTGTTGCCATCACACCAAATATGCAGGGGACGAAAAGAGCCTGCTGTATTTTTCTATGAATTGTAAAATGCATGTAAATCTTTTGCTTGCTTTGGACTACCATCTCAATCACATAATTTGTGTGTGTGTACGTGCACATATATAGGTATATGTACATATACTTCTTTTTCCATGAGCTGCCTGAGGTTTAATCCTGCCCTGTGTGCTGTGCAAGGCAGGAGTACTGGTGTCTTATTTCCTGTGTGATTCCTAGTAGAATCGGGACATGAGCCCCAACTGGGATCTTCAGACAGAACAGCAAATGAAACTGTCCCATGGCCCTGGCTGTTCAATGATCTTCAGGATCAATGCAGGCTTCCTCAAGTCCAGTCTGTGGTAAAGACTTCTTACAATCAAAGGAAGGCACTTTCCCCCTCCCCACAGTATTTATTGCAGATACTGTCTGCCCCTTAAGCCAAGGCAACTGAGTGCTTTGTAGGCACATAGACCAACTTCACTGCAGAAACAGGGCTCCAAATGACTTCAGACAGCTTCTGCATATAATCATCGAGATCTAAAAATTCCTTCTGGCTTTAAAGGTTGGATATCAAAGAACTGGCTGGTGAAAAAGGCCAGTTTCTCATAATTAGAAGGGCCAAAATGCTGCAGGCTCGGGGCGCAAGGAAGGTGTGTGACTGAGGTCGGGCTTGACGTGTGCATGAGGTCCCAAAGCAGTCATGCACTGGCAGTGTGAGACCCATGGCAATGGAAAGGACCCTCTGGTCCTTGGCAGGAGCTGGCCTGGGGCATCATGCTGAGTTTGCCAAGGATCTTTCCCTGCTCAGCGTGGGGACATGTGCTCATGGGACTGCTCTCTTGTCCCTTGAAGAGAGGCCCAAGGGACAGCTGGAAAAAGCAGCATTGATGCAGCCAGATTACAATGTCTCACAAGTCTTCATTTTTGTTTTTTACGTGAACAGGAATGACATAAGGAAAAACAATTTTAAGACATTTTTTATGGTCTACCTTAAATTCGTAATTCATGTAGAAGGCCTAGAGTCAATGAAATCAAGGAGTGATCTGAACCCACTTTTATTTAGGGGAATTTCTTGGACAGATTCATCTACCTTTTCTGTAACACTATTTTTTTTCAGCTGATTTCTATCAGATTACACAGAGCAATAATAAGATAAGACCCAAAGACTATTATCTAGGGGCCTATTCTCGCTTTCATTGATGTGGATGGCAAATTGACTTCAAGGGAAACTTCATCATGCTGTAGTGTTGATAGCATCATTGAGGAAAGTGTAATTAAAGGGCAAAAAAGAGGGGAATCATTCAATGCAATGTATTTCTTGGATAGCTAGGGATGACTCTACGTAACAGGGAATGCATTTCTTATTTTCTAGGGGAAGTGTTTTAAGGGTAGTTAAAATGAGGTTTTTTGGACTCTTTTCCAGGCTTTTTATTAAGCCGTTGCTAGTGTTTGACTAGCTGCCAGTGTGCAAAGTGAGCAGATCAGCCCTGAAATGTTATGGTCTTAGGACAAACTTCGGACAAACTTCGCTCTCTCCCCAGCGTCAATCCAGAGTAACAGTAATGGCTTCAGCTGACCCAGGCTGGTTTTACATGAGCGTAAATGAGAGCAGGGGTTGTCCCTGTAGCTGCATCTTGAGGGATTGTGAATATTCCTGTGCTCTGTACCCGTGCTTCGAGTTGACACCTCCGCCCTTAATTCAGCGGAGCACCAGAGAAACTGCTCGCCCTGCAAATAAAGCATTGATGCTAATGCATCACGGTGGAGATTTATCAACGGGCTGACATCTCAGGCTCCATCTCTTATTTGCATATCAGAGAAATGTGAATAAAAACGTGAGATTAGCTCTGCACTGGGCAGGAGAGGAGGTAATTCTGGCATTAGCAGAGCTGCGAGCTCAACCACAGGGAATGTAGCAGGTAAAATGCTCTGTGTGCCTGTGAACACAGAGTGTAAAGACCGAGAGCAGGCTCGTATTTAAAAAATACAGTTTATTAGATAAAACATACATAGAACCAAATAAATCCAATTCTTTATTAAAAATACAGAAATAATTTTACAATAGTAAAAGAAAGTACTGGCTTTTCCCATGAAACGTAAATCTGGAGGTTTGGGACCTTTGTGCTCTATCACAGCCGGCCCCCTCTACGACATTCTAAACGTACTGTGTCAAACTGTGAAACGCAAGCAAAAGTCCATTGTACAAAATTAAAAACATTAAGACCAGTAATACTCAGTTCAGTTAAGATGCAAACAGTAGCATACAGTACACGGAACAGTCAGTATACAACTATACATTTAAAACATGCTGCTAAATAGTGACAGAAAATCCGCTGGACGGAATAAGTTACAAGTAATAATGACAAAAAAAACAATGTCTGGAGAAATAATAATAAAAAAAGAAGCACAGTTTGTCACTGTGTTTGTTACATGGCAGTGTGTACACTGAAACACTGTTCAGACTACGAATGCATGTGTTGGTCTCGCCCATAGAGAACATGTTAAACTGAAGGCTTTTATTGTGCTTGGAAGTGTGCACGTACGATGCACGCGCATGTGGAGGGCAGGTGCCTATCTGTGCACATACATTAGCCCCATAGGCACATATCCATAGAAAAGCACACACCTCCGAAGCTGAAGACAAATTGCTTCAATAAAACTGTTTGAGGCAGGGCGAGAGTAATGCAAAGATGCCGTTTGTCATGATTATGCTCTTCCTGGGACTCCGCGCATTTTATTCGCATGCTTTTCTCAGGCTGTTCAACTTCCAGATTCATTTTTACCTCATCGCTCCCTTGTTTGCATATTTGCAAAGTGAATACAAAACTATTCAATATAAAACAGTGTTTACTGCCGGAGGTGATTTGTTAAGGGAGGCTTTACTATCTGAAAACGAGTCAGCATTGCATTTCCAGAAAGTGGAACTAAGGGGCAGGTATTCTTCCCTGATTATTGTTACTGTCATATGATAATGTGACATAATTAATTGCTTATACTGTATATCATCTTTAGTAACTATTCTTGATCAAAAATGAAGAACACTTGCATTAAGAAAAATCACGGATATCTGCGTGCTTCTGTAACCCGAAATTATTTGGCACCTCCTGAAAATATTACAAAAATAACATAATGCTAAAATATTGCACTCACAAAAATTGAATGAACAGCAGGATAACCATTAGGTGAAAGAATTACTAAGGCTCCATAGAATCAGAAATTACCCAGATTCGGAAAAGCATGTCTAATGATCACGGAAACAAAGCTGCAGACACGCTGATGGCAGTGATACATAGGTGTACACGCAACATTAAATGTCACGGAGGGGCTTTGTTGGATGGGGACCTAAAAGTGTTCACAGAACAAGATGCTTTTCTGTTTCTCTGTCTTTCATTGAAAGAAAGCAAACCAAAACAGTGATAAGGCAAAAATGTTTAAAATATGAATACCGAAATTCTGGTTTTCACCTGTGAGTGTGCGGTCTCATCGACTCTAGTGGAGTTATTCTAGACTGATGCCAATGTGAAGCGCCCCGGATGACCATATATACTGGGGATGGAGGCAGGAGGTGGTTGATGCATCAAGAGAGGCGAGCACTAAGTCTTCTTACTAAGTTGGGTAATGTCATAGCCCATGGTGCGACCGTAACAACTTTATGGTGCCAGTGAAATAAATCAAACCACCTTTCACCATCAAGAAGAGAGAAGGGAGCCTGGTGATGCCAGCGTGGCGGCGTTGAGGGGAACAGAACCGAGCAGAATGATGAAAACCATTAGGACAATCCGACCAAGGACTTTCAGGATATACACCTTACACTGAGCCACAAGACGCAACACTGTAGTCAGTATCATTCAAGCCCATAATCCCACCACTACAGCAAATTTCTATTAAAAAGGTAATCTCATTATTTACATTCTATTTTTAATACAAGTGTTAAGTGAGCAAAGAAGCCTGATGAGCTAGTGTGCATTAGCTGGTTTCTCCATTTAGAGACCAGCCATAGAGGAGAAGCCTATGGCACACATTGGGCAGGCTCCGATAGCTCTTGTGGGGTTTGGAAGAGAGCAGTCAGAAATGCATTTTTCCAACAATATGCAATGGAGAGATGTTGTGTCTGTCAGTAGCAAGTGATAGGGACTTTAATGAATTTGGGAGTAACTGAGTGAAAGACTGTCAATCTGAGATCTTGTTTCTAACTAAAGTGTTTGTATATTCTTTTTTTTTCCCTCCTCCGGCAGATTTCACATATACTTCAAAATCTAAAATATATATATTCACTTGATATCTGATGTCCCTTACAAAGTGGCTATTCCTAAGGTTATACAGGGCTGGGAAAGAGAAGATGTCATTCACTGTTCAGGATGGACAGGGTTAATATATATTAGATATGAAAAAAAGGCCAAGTTTGTAAAATATCTGCATGAAGTGATGAAAGCAGCTCCGCTTATCCAGTTGCTGCAGAATTTGAGGCTTATCTGGCAAATTACAGTACATTAAAAATCAGAAGTAACACACTTTGAGCCCAATTAGCAATACAAAAACCGATAGCTGCACATACATCAAAAAAAAATCTAAAAACCCTGTACTCGCTTCACTGGCTTTGGAAGCTGCTGCCGAGGAGTTGGAAGGGAGCTCAGAGCAGCATTAAAAAAAAAAGTGTGAGCAGGAGTTTTGCTATTCTGTGGCCTGATTTAAGGCTGCCACTTTCCAACTGGATAGAAACGGTTCTACTCTCATCCTTCACACTGGTTGGAAACAGAGACCGCGAGCCAAACCCTGACCTCATTCCCGCTGTAGGAGCATGCGGTAGCCCCACAGAAGCTGCAGTCATTACGCTAAGCTCACACTTGCGCGTCCGTGTGTGAACCTGCCTGCGTTATTGCACATATCTCAGCACGAGGGTTGATGCCGCTGATACTGCGATGCCGGCTGCCACGTGGACTTCCTCACAGGGCAGACCTGCGGGCACGGCCTGCCCCCGTGGCCAGTGGTGTCCATCCCAACATCACCTCCCAGTTGGCCATCGCCTCTTCTCTCCCTTCTCCAGCCCCATGGCGCTCCCCTGCCTCCCGTTGTCCTTATCATTGGCATGGAACTGGACACCCCTTCTTTCCAACCAGCTTTCGGATGCTGGCGGCTCAGTGCTCAGCACACACAGATGCCCACACCTGCCTAACACGGTGCTGTTTGCAGGGCCAAACGTGGCCTTGGCGTGCACCAGGAGCGAAGGGTTTATCCCAGCGTGCAACTTAATGGGGACCACTCAAGCCAAGAGGCATTTGAGCAACTTGAATATCCAGGGGCAGCAGGGAGAAAGATGGAAGGAGGAGGGGGGAACAACACTCATCCTGTATAAAAGTGCTGAGCCTTTTAATGAGGTATTTATTGGAAATAGTAATTAGCCAAGCAGTTAAAAACCTTCCTCAGAAAGTGCCTTTCATGCTGGTGAATGAAAGCAGTGGAAGATTTTCTGTGCAAGATAAAGAGGAGGTCAAAAAAATATAGACAACCTAATTCAAAGATGTCAGCGGGGAGTGATCTTTGTCACAGTAGAGCTGGTGCTAGACTCTCCTGTGATGGGCACTTCACTGAAAGGAAAGCAAAAATGTAGAGAAAGAGAGAGGGAAAGCACAGACATGGGAAGGGAAGAGCTGAAGAGAGACAGGAGATCTGAACAGGCAGAAAAGGAGTTGCAAGAAGAGTGAGGGAGACATACACGGTCACTGCGAGGTGAGAGGTGGTGCTCAACTTCAGGCTGTGTCAGGTATTAAGGAAGATGTCGCCACAGGTTGTGTGAGCAGTAAGCCAGAGCCTGAGAAAGGCTGGAGTATTGTGGCCACAGGTGGTCTTGCGGATAAGGCACTAGAGTAAGACCAGGAGGCCTGGGCTCAAAATTCTGGCTTCACCAAAGGGCAGATTTCACAATGTGTGAGGGGTGGTTGCTGTTTTGTCATTGTTTTTTTCTGACTGTTCTGACCAGTCTACAGAATTTTTGATCTTTCAAAAAAAACTTATTTCAGTGCTTTCATTGACACCCTAATGGATTTTTTTTCTCAATTTTTCTCACTGTTCTCCTATTTTCCCCTTGTGTAGCCTTGGGAAATTCATGAAAAGGTGTTTGGCAATCAGGAAGGAAAACTAGGAAAGCCTTCTTCTCCTGTTGTTACTTTGCCCCATTAGGCTGTCTGCTCTCAAGGGCAGGTTGAGTCTCTCATAATACATCTGCGCAGGGTCAGCCACAATCTCTACATGCCATTGTCACAAACTTGTGAATTTTAATACCAGCAGCCTAACATGTCCGTATTTGAAACATCCATATTAGCAGAGGATCAGTTAGATACTAGTGTCATTTAGAGTCGTAAAAATGTGGAATAACTCTACTAAATTTATAGCAGTAACAATGGAAGACTGGACTTTAGACTGGGTTCTTATATGCATGTGGACTGGGTAAGCAAGAGACTTTCTTTTATGACTGAGTTTCTAACAGATGTAAAAGAAAAGTCAGTAAACCGGTGTGGATTTGCTACACAGCTATGGCTGTAGCGGCTCTCTGAACATTTTGTGCCACAAGAAAAAAAAATTAAATGCGGACTCTTAACAAGCTGGTTAGAAGCCTTCTGGATGCTACGACACATTACAAATGCCATGAAGAAAACAGATAGGTTTTAGAGACAGGCATTTCGTTCCAGTGGAACCTGGACTCATAGATCAATTCACTATACTGCCAGTGGAGCAAGTGCTCAGGGCCATAAAACACATTATGGATCAGGAAACCATCAAAGTGAGGAATAAAATTAATCATTGGTCTTTCACTAGCTTGGATTGACTGCAGTTGGAGAGGCCATTTTCTCTCCTTCTATGTTTTAGCCAAAAGACTGTTCCATTCTGCTCATTCCTAGGCCACTTAGGCTGCAGTTTGTTTCTCATTTCCCACTCTTTCAGGGATCTTGGACAGTACAAAGTCAGTGGCCCATATTTCATGTTCAAAAAGAAGAAGGGCAGCATGATCTCAGTCCATCAAAACCCCAAGGGAAAACTCTGGTGAGTAAAGAGATGCTGTTCCATGCAGGGAGAATTTGATACACACCTGGAAATGGGGCACAAATGACAGGGGACCACCGGTGAAACCCCCGACTTCCCTCTCTGGAAGCCCATCCTGCCCTGAGGCTCCTGTCCAGCCTCAGATGCTGCTTTTTGGCAGCTGTCCGTTGGCCCTGGAGTCACTTCAGAAGTCCCATTTTGTTCGACTGTGACCCGACTGAGACATATGAACGTGTGAAGTACAATGAAGTTCTAGGGGAGCCAGTAACCATGGGTCACTGGGACCGATTTTGACATATTTTATTTTTAAGATCCACCAAGGGGTTCTCCTCAGGAACGTGTGGCAATCTCTCAGTGAAGCCATGTTCAGATCAGCGTTAGTTTCTGCCTAATCGCATGGTAGAAATTCTCAGGTTATTGGCTTTGTTTTGCTGCTAAGTACAAAAAAAAAGGTAAAATACCTTCTACGGGACTCACAGCTAAAATACAAAATTAAATGGAGAAAATGCTTGAATCGGGTGGATCTGCAGCTAGCGAAACTCACTACCGAGAGGCTAGCAGGGTTTCTGGGAGCGGAGGGAAGGGGGCTCTCCGGCAGGCGACTGTCTCCGTTCCTCGTCAGGAAGGATGAATTAGCTCATTAGCTTCCAGTCACTATTGGACATGCCTGAAGCTTGACCTGTTTTATGAGCCAAGTCCTGGTGTTATGGATTCAATAGTAAAACACACACAGACCTCAGTGGGACCAGGGTTTGGCCTGACATGCTTTATTTAGCATCTTATGTGAGGGAAACATTTTTCTTTAGACTGCAGTTGAAAGATTCTTGGGTTTCAGTTTAAGTACAGTGTCAGTGTATTACACCCTAATATTTCTCCCTCTCTCTTTTTTTTTTTTATCTTTAAGAAATCACATATTTTATTTGCACTAAGCCTCTGTACACCCCCTCCTGCTCGAACTGCAGTGGATCTGCAGTGGATCTTCCGTGCTGGAAGTGACCCTCTCCAAGCACAGGGCGCATGCACTGACTCCTCTCCAGGGCCCCGTGTCCCCACGCAGCAGCCTCGCTCCAAGCACCTGGTGGAGAGCTGAGCCCCGGGGAACCGCGGGAGGCAGGGCCTGCAAACGCACATTGGCCTCGCTGCAGTTCCGAGTCGAGGGAATTTGCTGGAGCTGCTGCCAGGACGAGCGAGTTGTGCTAGACTCTATCGTATTTGCGAAGTACATATGTGATAATACCGCTGCAACCACAAAAGAATCTGCAGCAGGAAGCGATGCAGCTGGTGCTTATTAGCATTAGTACAAATTACACAAAGCAAATTGTTAGCAGACATGTTTCCATAATATTTAACTCATGGCAGTGAATAAAAGTGATTCTTTTTTTTTTTTTCAAGCAAAATTTTAGATTTCCAAGGGAATCCGTTTCCAATTGTCCATGAAGGGAGTATGGATTAGAAAGCAGCATGTAGCTATTGCAAGGAATCAAAGGCAAAGTGTTACTTGCCTGCTTTCTCTGGCAAAGGTGTGCAAATTTAAGATTATATTTCTTAGGAAGAGAGGGAAAATTCCTACAGCTCCATGTAACCCGGTTACCAGTGACAAGGGGAGTGATGATGTGTGGGCCCTGCTCTGAAGCTGCCTTATTCAGGTTCCGTGCACTCATTTCCCTGATTTTTGGTCCCAAAGCACTGGTTTTGAATTATTTTCCTAGCCACTCCAAGCTTGCTGATGTGGAAGCAGCATGAGCAAACAGACCAACCCCTGCCGCCATGGGCCCATATTTCTCTCTCTGGAAGGGGCTATCTATGCCTCAAAGGGACACTTGGGACCGTCGAGCTCAGGGGCAGGTTTTCCTTCCACTCTCTCTATAAAACCACTCCTGCTCCTACACTGCCGTTTTCATCTTCCCTCACGTGAGTGGCACTAATTGAACCAGATGATGGTTTATGCCCCTGCTGCTAATCCAACAGAGGGCCCTTCACTCCTCACGCCAAGAATTCATCAACTATGTTCTTACTGTTTTGCTAGTTCTTACTACTTTTGTTAAAAATGTTCAGCTTCATTTTTCCCAACCATTCTTTCTGGAAAAGGAAAAGAAAAGGAAAAAGAGAAAGAGTAAGGGAAAGGGAAAGAGAATGAGAGAAAAGGAAAGAGAAAGAGAAAGAGAAGAAAGAGAAAGAGAAAGAGAAAGAGAAAGAGAAAGAGAAAGAGAAAGAGAAAGAGAAAGAAAAAGAAAGAGAAAAGGAAAACAGGCAATTCCTGAAGGTTGTTGCCAACATACAGAAACCCATCGATGGGTTGAGTGA
>JAWLRI010000070.1:1776998-1836950 GCA_034781795.1 Crypturellus tataupa
GTATCAGCTGTGTCCCTGTGCAGCTTGTTGGCTTGGCTTCTCTACAACAATACTGTGTCAGCCCTTGAAAAAAAAAATTAAAAAGGAAGTTTCTGCAGCGCGGTCCATAAGCAAGCAATAGCTCTACCAGGAGATCCTGAACCTGTTCTGGAGCTGGTGAAATTCAGTGCAATCAGTGCAATATGCTTGTTTCACATGAACTGAGGTCTGGTCCCCTGCGAGTCAGAATATTGCAGAACGCTGCTGTGACCCTGCAAGGGCACGGGAGGAATGAATGGTGTCCAACGTGGGGGCTGCAAGGTGATGGTATGTGCGGGAATTAAATATAAAGCTTCTGCCTGCCAGAATGAGGATTACTGTGTTTGTGCCTGCTTCTTGCAGCACTTTTCTGAGAACAGTAGCATCCCCTAAACAAACCCTGTACAAAGTGAGCAAGAGTTGTAACTACTTGTGGATGTCTCCCAGGATCAGGCTTTTATTGACTAAGACAAAAGTCTAAATCCTTATGGGTATTTAAGCACCTATTTTGAGTGAAATGTAACTTTATACAGCAGTTATACAGCAAACAGGAATAATATCTCCCCTCTTTTCTACTCTGCAGCCTCACGAGTAGGTGCAATGCTCCTGACGAGGCCACTGCCTGCAACAGCAGGGCAGCAAGCGGTCACTTCAGTGGAACATGCTAAAATGATATGAAGATGATCTGGGAGAAGATGTATGCTCACGCCTAGCAAAGGCAGAAGCAGGTTGCTCTTTGAATAAATGGATTTAATTACATTAAACTCAAAGGTTTTGTCTCTTTCATAGATGTATTTGCCGATCACAGGCCTCATAATCAAAATGTCAGTCCATAACATTGCTCCAATTCCTTCTAACGTGAATTTTCCACCTGCTAATTCTCCTTGCACTTCTTTCTTCTCCTGTTTCCCTTCTCCGGTGTTCCAATGATCACTTGCTTCTTGCTGAGAAAAGCTCCTGCCCTAGTGGTGCAAGAGGTCTCTGCCGGGCCAATGGATCCTTTGTGAGGAGCCAAAGGACCTATCGGTATGAGTCAGGCTTTCTGTGGCATACAGCCCTGCCAAGGCAATAAGGAAACAGCAGAGGCGAGGAGTTTCATGGTCTTGGAGGATCCTCAGGAGCTACTTGTGCGTCTTGGCAATAAGAAAAGCTTCTGTTCCCGTTGAGCAGAGCGAGGACCACAGTGATCTCGTACGCATATTGCAGCTATGGCCTGTGCAGACGGCAGCTTCCTACTGCACATTGGGAGACCCCACTCCAGAGACTACAGTCAACATCCACGTTCTGGTAGCCTTTGTTTAATATGGTAACATGGAAAAGCACCATCCTCATCCAGTATTCCTCCCCACACCCTTTTCTTCCTTGTGGTCCCACTGCCCTCTCCTTCCCAGTGTCATAGCTCAGATCAGTTGATGGCCAAAGTGACAATTTCAGGTGATATCTGGGCCTTGTCAATGACAGTAAGTGCTTCTAAGTAAATTATGCACCTGCCTTGTGGAAAGATTGAACATGCAGGAAGATATGGCTAAGGTTAATGGACTAATCACTTGTCTCTCACCCTTGGGGTCTCCGTGCTAATCCAGATGAGATTTGAAGGCTGAAAAATTGCAGGGACATATATAACTCGAAGGGGTAATTGAATTGAGTTGTGTGGTAATTTTATCCAAGTTCTCAGACCTACTGCATATTTGACAAGGAAACCAATGATATGTAGAACCTGTAGGTACTGGGTGTTTCACTGAGGATGACAGGGACAGTCTTTAGTGGCAATTTAGCTTGCTCTCTTTGGTCACAGAGCAGCTCTAGTGTTGTGGCATGCTGCGGTGCAGCCAGCCAGGAAGGTCATAGACTGTGTCCCATTGTGGTTGGCGGGTGAAGGCTGCCTTTGCTAGGAGTGCAGACTCTAAACATGGTGCTTTTGCTCTGAACGTAACTTACAACCTCAGCTTTGAACTTGTCTTTGTGATGCACCTGCAAGCTTTAAGACAATGCTGATTCTTTTTTCCTCTCATGCAGATTATCTCCTGATGCACAGCCTCTCCTGACAGCGTCACGTCAAAGCAAGTTTCTTTAAGTCTGAGATGCTCAGTTACCTGCCTGGTGTCCTCATGGCCAACTCATGCCACATTTTCATAAGCACCTTACAAGGCACCTTACCTTACTTATCTGCAGTAGGTAGGGAATGTTAGCACCTGACCCCTCTCTTGGTCCTGGTGTACTTATGTCTTCTCTCATCCTACTGAACTGCCTGAGGAATGGCAAAAGGTCCTGAAGCCTTTGTTGGGTAAGGCGACATCAAGACTTCCATTTATGAGCACGTCTTAATGTTCATTAGTCCCTGCTCTTCAGCTGTACCTGCTCCTTGTATCTGAAAATTCTACATGGTTGTGTAGCTGGATGTCCTCAGTTGTCTCACTAGGCTCTTTACCTGCAGCTCCACCTTCTCACCAGTCCCTCCTGGCCCTGAGGACAAGGAGTAGAACCTGGCTATCAAACCATTTCACTTGCTTTACAACCTGGAATTCTGATTTGGGTTTCAGCTGGGGAGCTGTTAGTTTTTAGTTAGCTGTTAGTATTTAGAGCAAAGTATAGATACTTACAGCTGAAGGTATGACCTCTAACTGAACACAGGTGAATCCTTTTTAGAGTAAAATCCATTTTCAGTCAGACTGAATTGATCAAGGAAACATGAGGGGATGCATGAAGATACTATTAGATGCAGAAGCAACAAAACAAGGAGCTCTTGGTCAGATGTATGTTTACAGATTTTCCTTTTACTAATTGAAATGCTAGAGGATAATATTATTTCCACCACTGGAGGCTGCCTAGTGAAAGCAACCATCAGTAAGTAAGCAAGCCTGTTAAATTCAGTTATGGTGTTATATAATACTGTGAAAATGATGAAAAGCATAGCTGCTTTGGGTTTCTCCTGCTAAATATCCAGAGACACATAGAAAATGCTCTTCAGAGGAGAATCATGGGTACCCTGGGAAATAATTGTCACTGAAGCAAGGCTTTCATACCAATCCGACACAGAAAAATGAGCACCAGATCCTTTGTGCCTTCTCTTAGGCTTGGCACAATCTATGCTAGCATAGTTAGGAATAGAGAGCAAGTGTTTTCTAGAGACGTGATCAGGGTTTTCCTATTAAAGGATAAGTGAATCTTTCTCCAGACCAAACCCCACAACGGTGCTAAATTTCTTGCACGACCTTGTCTTAAACCTGGTTGAGCACAAACATTGCCTCTGGCAGCCAAAAGCAGCTGGGGATGTGCGTGTGATGGACATCTCTCTGTAGTGCCTGTGCACTTGGTGTAAATTGCCCAGATACGCGAAGGGCAACCTTCTACGTACGTGTTTTCGGAAGAGCTCCACGTGGGGACCTAAAGCCTGAGGGTCTGCATCCTTCACAAACCAAACCACGTCGTCCACAGTCCAGGTTGAAGGATTCTTGCTTGATGGCCGAGCCATGTCTTGTCTCTCCGGTGAAGGACTCGAGGCTAGGGGTATAAAAAGGCCCACAACAGCACATTACAATGTCATGCAGTGGTTTCCTCTGTTTGTGTGCGTGCAGCGCTGTTGCAGCCTTACACTGCCATGGGCTTTGGAGCTGCTTGTGTGGGTATTGGTCTGAGATGGTGAGGCGGGGAGAGAAGGGGACTTGGCACTTTTCTATCTGAGCATTTACCAGGAGACATAATCCCAGCTGGTGAATTGTGTTAAAAACATGAAACCCTCAGGTTCCTGCTGGGGAAGAAAATATGTGCCAGCTGCCAGGCTGTTATACTGAGCTGTCCCTGCTGTCTGATCTGCAAGCCACAGGGATGTTGGCTCGAGAAGACAACACCCTCCCACCTGGAGAGAAAGCGCTTGGACACTAAACCACAGAGAGCATCACTGAATGTTGAAGCTGAAGGGTTAAATAAGAAATTAGGAAAGAGTTTTTCTCCTAGCATTCATATTTTCAGCCTTACCTTGGTGTTTAGAAGAGCGTTTCTAGTCAGTATCTGCCTAATCCAAGGCTTTCACCAAGCTGAAGGTCCCCAATGAATGCCTATTTGGAGAGCTACTAAAACATGCTAAGATGAACATTGCACGTGTGACTTTTTAATGGTATGAGCTCAGGATGATTTAAGGTCACTTCAGCTTGCTGTAGCTTTAAATCAAGGGAATAAAGGCACATTGGAATGGAAGTGCATTTATGTTTTTATTCTTAGTCTCTGCAGAATTATAAATCTCAGCCTCCATGTGTGTGCAGTTCCTCCCCTCCCTGACCCCCACCAAGCTACTTCACTATTACAAGAACTGTATTATCCTAGGTTTCAGGAGGTGACTTACATTTGTTTATATCTGCACAAAGCAAGCTTTGCATTAGCAGGAGGCAGCACACAGATGTATAAAATGTTATTTGCCTGGATCTACCTTTTTCGTTTTTGTTAAGGCACAATTTTTAATGAGAGATGTAAATGGTAAGAAGCAGACCCTGCAGAAGACAGGAAAAGAAGAATGCAAGTAGATGGAGATTGGAGACACCTGACCAGTTATAGAATGGGAGCCTGGAGAATCCTCAAGTAGCCAAGAGGGAAATTAGAATGGCTCAGAGCTGAGCTCTCTGCAGAAATACTGAGCTTATAAAGATAGATTAAAATATATTAGAATTCCATGTAGGACTCCAAACATCATAATATATGTGAGCAAATGTACTGGGCCGGGTTTGTGACTGATGTAAATTGTCGTTTCAATGATTTCAATAGAGCAGTGCTGATTTATATTATTGGAGGATCTGCCCATATAGGCACAATAACTGTTTTATGTGCATATTGGTCCTTTTCTTCTTGCCACCATCCTCAGCTTACAGTATAATGTAATGAGGCAAATTTTGCAATTATGAAGGATGAACTCCAATAAGCACCAATGCTACAAATGTGCAAATCTGGTCGATGGGTTTCATAATGGGATATGATGTAAATATCATGATAATTACACTCTCATTTGCTAAGTCACTGTTCTGGATATAAAGGACATGGAATAGCCGCAGGTCCATTTAATTAGACAGCTACGATTGGTGTTCACGCGGAGCCACGCGACCCCGGGCACCGCTTGCAGATTAACTGCAATGCACAACGGCAAAGAGGCCATCTGGAGTCCTTGGCATGAAGTGATGGAGACAAAGAGTGCAAAATGCACTCTCGGCCAAGCCCTGGATCATCAGTAACGTTGTGTGAGCAAGGACCAAGGAGAACCAAGACTTCTCCTGGAGATGGAGCGCCACGGAAGAGGGTCTTGGGGCCTGGTTTGGGATCAGCAGTGCTTCTCCCCCAGCAGATCTGCTGGTGCTCCGGGTGCCAGCTGAGCTGTGGAGATGTTGCCTCGGGGAAGCTCAAACCAAAGGGCAAGAAGAAAATCCAGTTTTTGTTGGGAAACAGGGGATTGGGATGGGCTTAGCTGTGCCCACAGGACGGCAGTTTCCATGCTGCATCCGTGATATGGCCAAGCAGATGCTGGAGCCCTACGGAGAGTCATTTCCCTCTGTTTTCCTGTTTGAGAGAGAACAGCCCTTAGCCCCGTGACTCTTGCCAGAAATGCCAGGAAAGGGCAAAGGGCAACAGAGAGCTCTCGGAGAGCCTTTACAGATATAGAAATATCTGAAGGAAAAGGAAGAGGTGAGGAGAAGAAAAGGTTGAAATGACAAGGGAATTCTATTCCCTTTCCAATCCTTCACAGTCTAACAATCAATAGCATAAATCTGTTTTTTACCTTTTTTAAGATAAAAATATAAATGACCTTTCTAAAGAGAGCACATGGCTAGAACTTTCCCAGGCCCCAACAAGATAAGATAAACCTTTCAAATCTCTTGCTGAGATATCAGTAGTAATGTAGTGATTTAAAAACAAGAATTATGTATGGATATTAACGCTTCAAAGATTACTCAACCTTCATTTATCTATTCAGAATTAAATGCAGAATTCTTTGCTGCTTTTTCAAAAAACTAAGCTGTGCAATTTTACTTATGTGTGCCTGGCTATCTCTAAATGTCATTAGTAAAAATGGCATATCAACAGTTTGCTGAGTAGACTCCCGAACTCAGTACCTAGCCTGGAAACTATCTGCTTTTCCATATATTTTAAAATATGTTTTGTTATTTATTTTACTGTCTCAGTGGCTTCTTAGTTTACACATTTAAGTGGAATCCATTTATTTACAAAAGAAAAATTAGTCATTTCACTTCTACACAAAGGTCTACGTTTTATGTTTCAATATCATCACTTTGTTAAATTCTCCTGTACTAAGCACAAAAGTGTTTGATAGCAGCAGAGCAAGTGACACACATTTTTTCTTATCTGAAGATATTCACACTTAACCTAAGAATTAGATAAATGAGGAAGTCGCATGTCTCCCGGGTATCCTATGCCATCCTGTCATCAGAATTAATCAAGATGATAATGAATACTCGGATTACAAAGAGATGGGACTACTCAGGACCAATAATTATTTTTAGAGATCGTAATCTAGGTCAAATCCAATTTCCTGTTTTTGACAGGTGGCAAAAAATTTGTCACATTAATAGAAGGGGATATAGAAATCTAGGTAATCGAAGGGGAGCACTTTTCTGTTTTGCCTAAAAAGGTGCCTGAGAAAAGAGGGAGAGCAGGTTATCCTTGGGGAAGGCTTCACGGTGACTCCTTGGATATCAGTGGCTGTTCCCTGTGTGCGAATGGGAGCTGTGTTTGTCAGGAAGACCAGTTCAGCCCCAAAACACCATGGCCTGGTGAAGCCAATGGAGTGACAAGACCTGGCTTGGTCTGGGCTGACATCTCATCTCGTGTGGATTGTCCTCTGATCCCAACTCCAGCTTTGGAGCCATCCTGGGAATGAAGATGGAAAGAGCTGAAGCCAAAAGCTCAACTGATGCAGGGACTTGCCAAGGAATTGCAGTACTGAAATGGAGCTAAACCTGTGAGTGAAGCAAAGACAAATAACAGACTCCTTAAATACATTCTTGGCAAACAAACAGACCCCAGAGGGAGCACAGTCATTGATAGATAAGAGTGGAAAGGGAGTGACGGATGAACTTTAATATTGCTGCAGGCCTAAATGATTTCCTTGCCTCAGGGGATCGGGGTGGGAATGAAATTTTTAAAGGTTCCCTCTGACCGCACTGGAGCAGATAATAAGGAGCGGCAGATCTACTGAAAGTAAACCAAACTAGCAGGTCCTCAAAGCAACAGAGAAATAGGAAACGTTACTCATCCAGAATTAAAAAAATCCACCCCTCTTTCATAAGGAGAAGACAAAAGGCTCACTGAAGGCACCCAACCGTTTGGGTTGTGAACGGCTTCCAAAGCGCTTCTGCATTTGCAGAAGCATCAGTGCCCGGTGCTGAGCCCAGCGGTGCCATTGGGACCTGCTTTGCCACTGCAAACGGATAATGAAATTAAGTAAAACCAACAAGCTGCACGACAAGGTTAAAGCAATTATGTTGTGGTTAAATATGCAATTCTCCGTACTTGGAAGAACAGGGTTTGTTTGTTATGTAAGCAGGGCTTGGAAAGGTTTATGATGTCCTTGACTATTCCTTCTCTAAGAGCTTCAATTTGGCAAATGATGACAGGAGAGTGCATGCTTATCTGTTAGCAACCCCAACTGGCTTTCTGAAATGATTTTTTTTTGTTGTTGTTTGGAATTTTTTAGCATAATCACGTAGAATTAGGCATCGTGCTTCCGATCGCATTAATGAGAGCTCTGAGACTTAATCTCATCCATTCCACTTGAAAAACATGTTCTGCTAGGCACTACGATACATTTTACACTTAGGATTTTTTTTCACAGTATTTGCCTACCATGATAAATAAGGCGTGCTATTTTTCAAAAATATCCATAAATAAGAAGGATTGGCTAGCAGTTTCAGAGACAAATTCTTTCTCTTTTTAATGAGCCCTGCCCATCCCTGCCTTGTGAGTACACAAACGGAGAAGAATAAGAACAGATCCTAGCATGCACCAATTACCCCTCTTTGCTTGTTTATCATTCAGCAGCGTGTAAAGTATCTCTAGAAAAGAGAGAAACCCAGGCAGAGGCCTCGTCGTGAGAGCACAGACGTAGGCATCCCTTTGCAGGAGGGATTTTGCAAAGGCACCAATCAGACCCTCACATAGCTGCATGAAGGCAGTTTCAGAAGGATGCATATTTTAAAAGTCCAACATTGCCATAAAAAATGGAAGGAGCATGTTAGGTGACAAGTATGATAGCTGCGAAGAAACAGGATCTCCGCATTTAAGGTTGTGGTAAAGGCTTGCAGTGTTATTGAGAAGCACTTCAGAACTGATACCGTTGCAGGCAGAGGAAGAGACAAAACCAGGCTGTGACTGGGAACAGGACAGTTTCTTTAACACCAGAAATGATGTCGTTATGTATCTGTGGGCAACCTGACAGTGTGGATGTCACTGCATTACAAATCAAATCACAGCTGCCGAGAACTGCCTGCCTGTAGTGGAGTGGAACTACCCTCCGTGGCCTGCAGGAAACTCTCTGCTGGGGTCTCTAGAAAGCAGCTGGGGCCTTTGGAGGAGCCCCAATGCGTGATAGTGGCACCGATGTGCACCAGCACACGGGTGTTTGCTGTGGTGCGTACTGTAGAGCACCTGGGGTACAGGAGGAGGATGGAAACCCACCTCTGCGTGAGTTCAAATGGGCAGGCCCTAGGGTACGGAGGGTGGTACCAAGACTGGTAAATTGTCACTAGTTATAAATAAGCTGCATCAGCAAAATAATAACAGTTTTAGTGATCCTCATTGCATAGCTATCAGTTCTAGAGAGCCTGTACCATTTCCTGAGCTGGCCAAAATGTCTCAGTGGGCTGGGATGAGCTAGTCTTTGCAAATATCAAATGCATGAGACACCTGAAGAAATACCAAGCAGTTTTGGAGAGAGTTCTTTTACCCCTAAGTAAATGTAGCAGCTTGAAGCCACTTATAGCTGCTTCAAAAGCACTTAGATATCACAAGTGCCTGGGCCCAGAGAATCTGGGGGCTCTTCCTCTTTTGCTCCCCAACTTTCTTTCATATTTCTCAAGCTAGAGAAAAGAGAGGAACCTGCAAAGCCAAATGTGTGGCCACTATGAGTTTTCTGTTATTTCTGTTCTGGGGAAGAAAAATCTTTCAGGATTTCACTTTGGAAAGACTGGATCTGTGTTTTTTTTCCTCTGGTATTTTGTAATTTCTGATAAAAGAGATCGAGTTGTCACCCAAAACTTATCTCCCCAGTCAGCAAATTGCTTACTTTTCACAAGATGTTGTCCAAGACTGTGGACAACACACTGTGGACTCAAAATCAGAACCAAGAAGGGAATGTGATGCAGTCATGAAACCTAAGAACTCTGATTCTGAGCTTCCAAGTCTCTTTTATATGGATTCAAACCCTTGATAACAGGGATTTTCTCCAACCAGCACACTTTTAGGTGTGACTGTGCGACTGCATTTTGTGGATACTGCAAATGTGCAAAGTATTAAATGAGCCATTCAGTAACTCAGAGAAGAAAAATCTATTGAGGGTTACTAAGTATGAATCTCCCACTCCTGGCTCAGGAAGGCATGAATTTCTGAAGGCAAAGACGATGGAGGGGAAGTGCCACTGCCGTTTGGTGTGTCTCTTCCCTGGGTATGTCTGTCTCAGGCAGGAGACAGAAGGCAGGGCTTGAGGGACCTTGGAGTAGACCTAGGATGACCTAGTCTACAAAGAGGCAACAACTGATCTCAGCAAGAGTGTTGGAGACTTTCAACCCAAACGTGTAACAACACCGTTAGATCTTGGCTGCTTGCAACTGCCTACTAAAAAATCTTGGCAAAAGGCTCCCAGTTCTCTTAGGAGCTCCCAGGGAAGCAGTGGGAGAGAGGAAACAAATCTTGAGGTACAGCAAACCACTTTGCCTTCCCGGCATCTGAATATGCCGACCCTAGAGGCATTAAAGATCTGAAGTAAACTGGCCCTTCGCTTCCTTTCCTTTGTAGCTGAAGACCCAAGGTTTAGCAAGAATGTTTAAAGTTTGTTTGCAATAGTGCATTTTCAAACAATCCACTTTTTGCTTTGAGTAAATTTGACTCTGTAAATGATGAAAAGTAGTGATAAGATGCAAATACTTTTCTGTGTTAGGTATAATAGAAGAACACAGGGATAAGTCAAGGCAATAGCGGACTGAAAATAATATCAAAGTGACAATTTTGGCAGGTATTTAATATTTAGGAAGGCAAACTTACAGAAACAAAGAAATCCAGGGATAAAAACTGAAAAAAAAAATAGAAGAATAATATTCTAAAATATTAAATATAAATAAAATATTAAATAAAGCAGATAGAAGTTCAGGAGCAAGCATTAATACTGAGGAGGAGAGCACTGTAAAGTAATTATGCTAAGGTCTGGGGTTACTGGAAGGAGATCATGGGGTGGCTATCAAGAAAGAATAGACAAAACCACTTGCAGTTTTCAGGGGAAATGCAAGAGCAGAAAGGCAGTGCATTGAGTTAATGGTAGGCAAAAGGGACAAGGGGAACCAGCAAGGCTTTGTCAAATTTATCAAATGAAAAAAAATACTGGGGTGACAGTAGATTCCATTAATAAATGAGGAAAGAAATTAATGACTTAAAAATGGCTGAGACTCTCAACTCCTTTGTTAGATCCATCACCAAGATGAGAAATGCATAAATGAAGTTTGAATAATTAGTAAGGGATGAAGACACTGGTAAAATCACTACTGATAGAGACTTGTTAATAGAGAACTCGGAAAATGCAAACAAAGTTAACTGAAATTAAGAGTATATCTAATATTAATATTAAATACAAATACAAATTTGTATTTAAATATTTAAATACAGATATTTAAATACAAATTTGATGAACTTGGATCTTTTCTGGGGAAAACTGTGGAGAATCGTGGGATATAGCAAAAAGCTGAGGAAAAGGAAGTATAATGCTGATTTCCAAAATGAAAGGGGTGATGACAACAGTGCTCTGATCACTGCCCTCACACCTGGAAACCATTTTGCTTCCCTGAAGCGTAACAGAGCCTTGAGCGGAGAGCTGAGTGATTTGTAAAAATGCATGTTCTGGGCAGTGTCTTTCAAACAAAATCTGACCCAGGTTGTGATGTAAGGAGTAGAGGGGCCTTGCAGCTAGAAAACAAAACCTTTTGCTGAAATGTTTTGAGCCTGGCACTAATATTTGGGTTTGCTCTGCATCCCACCTCCTGCACAGATGGTCTCATGCGGGTAAACCGTATCAATCTCGGGGAGCATTGCTTTATGTATTAATATTTATATCTGAAAGTCGATAATGCCGGTTGTGATTGCTACATGATTATACATAATACATCTGTTTACATAATTAATAACAACACTAGCAAACATCCACCTTTTTACCTAATGATGAACAGATTGATTTTCTGTCTACGCAGGTTATTATTTCTCCTTGTAAGTGGAGATGTGGGTGGTCTCGATGGATGCTCACCCGGACCCATCTCACTAATTTGCCTGGGGCTTGGGAGTGTGTAAAGACTCTGGTGCAGCACCAGCACAGACACATGCTGCTAAAAGGGAGGGCGTTACATTACCACTTGTGTTTCCTTCGGGATAGCTCCCGTTCCTCGTCGGGCTGGAGGTCGGATGCCTCAGGCCAGCTGTGGCGGAGCCCCCGGAGGACCCCTGGGCGGGACGGTGGCCGCAGGCGGATGAAGAGCCCCCGGCAGGGCGCCCGTCGGGGCTCGGCCGCGGGCCGTACGTGGAGCCCACGCGGCTGCAGGCCGAGTCGGCCGCGTCCGCCCCGTAGCGCTGCATGTTGGCGGGCTCGGCCAGGTAATCCTCAGGTATGGACGTTTCTGCTCAGGAAACCGAGGGAGAGACATCCGTAAAATGCAGTCAGTATTCATCTTATTATTTATAGCCGTACAAATATATATATAATATACATATTTTTGGCAATACTGCAATTTTTTTGGCAAAATGTTGAGCTCCATTTCCTGTTACTGATGCAGCCCAGAGGGATCATTGCTGAGCATCAGTAAATAGCGAAGGAGACACAACCAGGCAGAAAACAGCAGAGTCACCACGGGGAAGGCTTGGACCTGATGCATCCGTGATGCTTCACACTGGTACTCTCTGCATGGCCCTTGGGCATTGACCGGCAGGGCCCCAAGGAGACAAGTCTCATTTGCCTAAAGGTGCTCCAGGAATGCCATGGAGACTAGAGCACTTGGGAGCTGTTACTCTCTCTGTCTTTCATCTAAATACACAGAAGTTGAAGATAAGAAAGAAGAGGACAACAGCACAGACAATTTATTGGTTATTAGTGACTGCCATCCAGCTGGAAGGAGAAAAAAAAAGTTATAAGCCACTTTGTTCTGCAGTGTTAAAATTGAAATTAAAATTCTGCTGACCTCTGCTTTGTGCAATGCTGATGTTCCCCTGACATGAGGGTGAGGTGAGACAAAACACGAACATTGCTTGTGGGCCCAAGTTTTGACGTACAAAGATTTTTTTTGCCATTTCCCCTCAGACTTGGATGTTACCACCAGCCCCCTTCAATCTCCCTTAGTCTCTTCCTTGCACAATCTCCATGTCTCTGTCCCATTTTCCATGCCCGCCCAGTCCCAATCTCCTCCCCAAAGGACTTGACTTTCCCTCTTGCATTTTGACAATCCTTTTTGCATTTTTTGTTTTCATGAAACATAGTCATGGCCTTTTTTTTTGCTGGGCTCTTCCTCCACCTCAGTCTCCCTGCTCTTGTCCCTGCCAAGCCAGCCCACCAGGCTCATCTCCATCACCACCACTGCAGGTGGGATGCAGTGACCTGACCTGCCTCAAAACCTTGCCTTTCCCTTGGGACCATAAGTTAGAGGTCCTTTAAGTTCTTGGAGGGGAGCAAGAGGGAAATGAGGCTTCCTCCAACTTCCCCCTCCAATGACACATGTTTCTCCCACCTTGTTACATCTCATTCCTTGTCTGAATCCATTTTTCCTTCTGAAGTATTGTAGAGCCTTGTTGAGTAATGAGTAGCATTTATGCCGTAATTTATGCTTCAGAATCTAAACTCTATGGCTCATACAGGTTGACGCTGAACATAATATGTTTTTTCTTTCAATTTACATTTTTACTATTTTCCCTTAAAAACTCTTTGGCAGTTTAAGTTGACAAGTCATATATTCTAAAGTTGGTCCATGCCAGCATCCTTGTACATGTGTCATGACTTAGTTACATAGCCATGTGGCTTTTGATTTGTTTGCTGCAGTCTTATAAAGCTTTGTCCCATTTTGGGCCAAGGCTGGATTCACTATAAAGCAAATATCAGATATGAAGGACAGTCTTAAATATGATGTTTCCTCACTTTCAGGCAGTTGCTTTTGCAACTGCAAGCAACTTTCCTTTAGCAGCATTTTTTGCCCTACTTAATTTGAATTCTAACAGCATACGTTCAGGTATCCTGCTGCTTTCTGCCAAGGCTTTCTTAACTTGATTCCTGCACAAGTACAAATATAGTGTAATTCAATTGAACTCACTGGAGTTCTGCTAGCATAAGAGAAAGGGGAATCAGACACTCTGAACCTTTCTCCCTAGCCTCCAACAGATGCCAAAATTGTATTGCAATTGAGCTAAATATCTTGCTTTTCAGACTCCTCCCAATAAACCAAAGAAAATCCAATCAAGCCTTCTCATTCAAAGGAATTTAATTACTGTGTAGAGCAGTTGCAATAAAAACCTCTTACACATAAAGAAGGCAGCTCTTACGGTAGCATCCTGCCTGCACCACATGGAATTATTATGCCTCTTGTGAATCATTACCTCTTTATTCCAGGAAAAGAATGCTCTTTTAATATGATTACAATATGAAGAAGACACAGACTATCAAAACAACAAACAGAACATTAAAAGAGCCCTGCTAAATAAACAGCATACAGCTTTTATAACTATGGATATAAATGACTCCAAAATATGCAAGTGGACACCAGGGATTTTTTGGCTGATGTCAGACTCTCTCAATACTATGTATAAAATAAGTCCTGCAGTGATGATTTTCCCCCTTGAAGGACACCTATGACCTGGGTCAAAGAGTAAGACTAGGAGCCAGATGATGTCAGTTATGTCCTGACTCTGCCTAAGACTCTTCTCTTGATCCAGATCACTTTATTATTTTGGGCTTTTCAGGAAAGAAAAATCTGAAGAGGGACATTAATGTTGCCATTATCCAGTAGGGAGAGTCTTAAGCATCCAGGTTTTAAACTAAGCCTTTAAGGAGCTCCTGATCTTCAGGTCAAGATGTCTTAACAGTAGGCTACAAGAGCAACAACCAGAGAGTCATTTCTCTGACCAGGATGAGCTCTTGAAGAAATACAGCTTGTGGTTAGACTAAGGAAGAATAGACGGTGCTTTCAAGTGTGTGTGCACACTTAAGACATTTATCTTAACTGATACAGTTTTAAAAGTGCTGGTCAGCTCCTGTGCTCACCACTGAGCATGAGCTCCTCTGTAAAACTCTACTAGCTGATGTGCCCCAAGCAACCCCCTCTTCTAGATGGGACATGTCAGTCAGCAGCTGGGGCTGTGCTCACGTGCTGCTTCTTTCATGGAAAGCCACCTCCCCATTGGGGGCGGTTATTACAGCCTCTGCAAAGGCCACACACCCCTGAATTTGCTTTTCCATGGAAACAAAGACATGGAGAGATGGGGAGGGGATAAGGTGGAGATATTCAGCTATCTCCTTCTGTTTGGAGTTAGGACATGCTGAGTTGTGGACCACAGTCTGGAAAGTGAAATGCATTTTGAGCTCCTGTAATCTTGACATTACCAGAGTGGCCATGACTCAAAATAACCTACAACATCATGCTTTGACCAGCATTAGGAACTGAACTTGGAGAAAGCATTAATGTGCTCAAGGCCAAAGAGAGATGGAGTCACCCTGGCTAGTGGAATGAGAAGGAAGCTGGAGGAGCAACGTTGGTCAGACAGGAAGGAGAGTATGGAGGTATGGAAGGGGATCACAGACAGACCACTGCAGGTGGCTGCTGTCTGGTAAAGACCTGAGTTCAAAATAGACTGAAAAATGTTGGTTTCAGAGAGCTGCAGAACCACAGAAAGACTACGGCAGGAAAGGCCCTCTGGAAATCATCTAATCCTGTCCTGCACAAAACAGGGTCACCTAGAATAGGGAGCTCAGGACAGCATCCAGTTGGGGTCTGAGTAACTACAAAGACATGGTTTTCTGATGGATAAATGGGAAGTTTGCTCTTCTGACCCTCCAATACTGCATTACCCTGCCCAAATACTGCATTTCACAGGAAAGTGCAATTGCCAGCAGGGACACAGGTGAGAGATGAATATTTCAAGGCATCAGGTGGGGGCGTCTCAGATCACTTCACAGCAGCCTTTGACCTGACCACAGTGCAGATCTCAGTGGAAGGAATGACCGCATGGTCACTGCAGGATCCAGCCAGGGTACCAAATTTGGGGACTGATCACAATCTGCACCACCATTTCTTGAAGAAAAGAAATCTAAAGACTGTCTGGGAACCATCAGGATGCATTTACCAAGGTAAGCCGTGCCTGACCAACCTCCTTGCATTCTATAGGACCAAGCACCAGCCCCCTAGCACCTGCTACAGGAAGATGGAGCCAGGCCCTTCAGTGATGCAAGGCAGGAGGACAAAAGGCAAAAATCAAAAAAAGAGTGATGCAGAGCGATATAAGGAGAAATATTTTCTCCTTTTCACGAGGACAGTGAGGCAATGGAGCAGGTTACCCAGAGAGCTTATGCAGTTTCTGTCGTTGGAGGTTTTCAAGATCCAACTGGACAAAGCCCGGAAAACAGTCTGATTCCATCGTGAGCAAGAGGTTGGACTAGAGCTGCACAAGGGGCAGCAGGAGGGAAAGGCTCTGTTGGCCAGACGTTCACAAGAAATGTGGAAGCTATTGGGGTTCTTATTTCTCTATTCGCCTGTTCATTTGCACCACAAGAAGAAGCTGCGTGAGTCAGGGCTTGAGCAACAATCTTTATGAAAGTACCTGCATTTTGTAAGCTCCCAGAGGGCCTTGTAAAGTACATGGCTTTCCCAGCTGCTAATCCCACTTTGACCAATTAGGGAAAAACATATTTTCTGAAAACAATAGAAGAAAACATAACTCTCTACTGAGGTTTACAATACAACAGTTTCATAAATCTGTAGCTTAGCTCTTCTGTATTCTGCTGCACTTCCGTACTTTATTTTTTAGGTAGTCAGCAGAAGAGAACACACTGCTGAAAAATTAGTATGCAACGTCTTATAGCAGGTTACAGGAAAGAGCTGCTTGGAGCCTTCGCTTTGAGCACAGTAGTCTCCAGCACAGCTGCTCACCAACCTGAGGTGATCAAGCCATTTTGAAATAGTTTTCCTTTCCACAGATGGCACAAAGGTGGTTCTGCCTCTTGCCTCTATGACATGTAAGTCCTTGGCCCCAGGTCATTTGTATGTCACTGCAGTGTGGCACATGACAGTATATAGTATACATCTATACAGAACATGTATAATAGACATATAGGAATAATGAGATGTTATGGGATAACATCCAGAAAGAGGGATGCTTCAGAAAAACACACAAAAAAACTGTATCTCACATTGTACATTAGAAGATCAATTTGAAGTCATGCAGGAAATGAAGAGGACAACATACCCAGGAAGGATGATTCTTAGCTGACATTTTCTTAAGCACATCTAATCTCTTAATCTCTCTCTTATTTATTTTTTATTTTAGGAAAAGACAAAAAAAAAAAAAAAAACTTTTCATCCTCTACTAGGCAAAAGCTCTGTCTGTATTCCAGAGACTTCTCCAGCTAAACCCTTGTGCCACTTCCCTCACCTGCTCCAGCTCCCATGTGTTAAATTCTTTTCTCCTCTGATGTGTCGGACTGCCTTGGCTTCCCTTATATCCCCCACCTCCTGATCCGTCCTCTGCTGTTCACCACCATCCCTCACCACTACTTCTTCCATTGCATTCCCACATCTAGATCTTGCACCAACTCTGAGGTTGCCTTACAAGCCAGCAATATCAGCAATATCATCCTTTTCTCTTTTACCAGCTTCTTTTTCTATTCCCATTTTGTGTTTTCCCTCCTCCTGCTGCACTGACCTGCATATTCATTTCTTCCACCAACTGCTCCCATTTATCTCACCTGTTCATTCATCTGACCATCCCTTTCAAAATGTTTTCAGGCCTTTCTCTGTGTTTGCTAGGACAGCAGAATCAGGGGCTGGGGCAGATATACCCATCTCCTTAGAACAGAGAGCCCATGGGCACCCGTAGCTATTAAGAGGATATCTTCTGCACACCTACAGAGAAGCCGCATCTACATAATTCATGCTTTGCCCAGGGTCAGCATTCACAGCATGCTAGCAGTTTTGCACTCTCTTAATAGCAGTGATGCTCTTAATAGCAATGATGAATACCCCTGCTTGCAACACAGCTCAGAAACGATCTGTCTGAGGTCACCAACCCAAGTATTATGCACTGCAGACATGGGGAGCGAGGCACCCCTAACCCTACAGACCAGGGCATGTGCACTCAGCACCTTGCGCTTGGTCTAATGAGCTGTGTCTAGACTTGGGCATCCTCAGTCTGCCTTTCTGTCTCCACAGCGCCAGTTATTAATCTACAACAAACACTCTAGTGGAAGCCCCATGGAGGAACCTCTGCCGGGAGTCCCCAGAAAGGCTCTCAGCAGCAAAGCCCTTTGGCCAGAGTTCACAGCAATGCCGTAACCCACGGCTGTGCTCCACGGCACAGGGGCTGAGCCCTCCTTGCTCTGTCCCATTGCACAGGGAACACACATGGAAACCCTTGACAGCACTTCTGAGATAAACCTGAGATTCCCTCTTAAACATGCCACTAGCTTCCTGGCACACCTACCCTTGCTTCTAGACTAATATTTTTCTCTAATGTCATTCCATAGCCCCTTACTTCGCCATCTGCAAAGCTTCATTATTTTATTTGCCCTAATTAAATTCCCCATTAACGTCTTCTCCTCTCAGCCAATATAGATTTCTTCCTTTCTTTTCTCCACCCACACTCTTCCTTTTTTTATCTTGTCTCCTATTCCTCATAGCATTTAGTGATGGGCTTTGCCCTCTGACCCTTCCTTGTACCTTTTTAAGTGCTACCATATTTTTCCTATAATGGGTTGACCAGATGTGAACTCTATATTTTAAGAGGCATGATATCATAGCTTTCTCAGACGTCTCCTCTCTTGTAGCTGGGGCCAGTCTTTTCTCATCTCCCAGTTATTTTGAGAGGAGCCAATGGCAATGTCAAATTCCCTCTAAAAGGCTCCTTGTACATTTGTACCTTCACCTCTACCTTATTCTTCCCAAGCTTGGTGCCCGCTCCCTGCATGAGGGTGGCATTTGTCATATCCATGTGCCAGTGGAGGGGACGGTTTTAATGAGCTGCTGGGAGTCTCTGAAGTCTCCCTGGCCAGGGCCACCCATTTCACCTCCACTCTGACCTTCAGTTTACCCATCTGCTCTTACCAAGGAGTGAGTAAAAGAGATGCAGGGTCTGACCCAGGAGGTTTCTCATTCTGGTGTTTCGACGGGGAGAAACACTCTAATCCTTCTGGTTCTTGTTAATAGGTTCCCTAATTAGCTCTATTTCCCCTCCTTCCTTTGAGACCACAAGGAGCACAGCTTTGCAGACCTGCACAACTCTCTCTTCAGACCTCACGCCCATTTCTTTTTTCTTTAGTTACGAAGTTTGGCGTGAGTTAGGAAGCTTGCCTGGGTAAGCAAGGGGCTTCCAGGAGGAGCTCCCAGCAAATGCCTGCTTTTTTCATGTGTGCTGGGGAGAAGGTCACAGCTGCATTAGCTGTCCCTCAGGAAGCTTTTGATACAACACATGCTCGTATTTAGAAGACATGTGATGTTTTTGTCTAATGAGCTCCAGCTAGCAAGGGTTAGATAACCCAAATCTCAGCCTTCATGTAAGAATTAAAAAAAAAACAGAAAAACATAAAAAGCAAATGCAGAAATGCAGAGAAATTACTTCAGTGGAGTTTAACCACAGTTTCCATCTCATCTAAACCTGAGATAAGGGAAAGGGAAAAAGTGGAGTGATCGAAATGGTATTTACTGGGAAGACATGCCGTGCTTCTGAGCTGTTATCTGCTATTTTAACCCTGGCTCTTAGAAGACTAAAAAATAACTTTTTCTGTGTCTGTCAACCACCCTCATGCATTTCCGTGCAGTCAGAAATGGACCATACATCTTATCTTCCTCGCAGCGTAAGCCTACATGCATCTACCCAAAGATAAGAGCCTCCTGTGATGGATTAGGATTCCCAGCTCTGCCTGCTGTGATTTACTCTGGGATTGCAGCAGCGACCCTTTTCTCCCAGCTCCATTGCCAGCCCACATGTGCAACCCGCTGCGGTACGACGAGCCCCTTCCTGGGGTTCCTACGGGGTGTCAGCACCGCGGGCTCGCTGGTGCTTGTCCTGCTGTGCGCACAGCCGGCCAAGAGACACACGTGTCTGTCACCCGCATGCTCAGGCGCTCTCCAGTGCTGTGCACATTCGCTGCTAACAAATATCCTGCAGAATCCCCCCAGGAGAGACTGCCAGTCAGCTAACACCAAGAATCTAAATTTTACAAAATCCAGTGTTGTCCTGATTACAAGGACTCCAGTGTAGGTTTTTTTTTTTTTTTTTTTTTACATTATTTAAACAATTTCCCTTGTGTGTTTGCAGCCTAGACAACAGCCACATTGTGTTTAATGCGGTAGAACCGGGAAATGAAACTGGCTGGGAGTACATTGACGTGGTTTTATTGTCCAGACTGAGTAAAAAGGTAGAGAAAATTTGCAAGCTAGCTGGTGACAAATAAATCAGATTTAATAATAAAAGGTGTTCGTGTGTATAAATAACCCATAAAGGATCTTTTAAAATTTTTGAGGATGACTGAATAAATGCCTAGTATTGTAATGAAGACATTTGATTCCTGTCTTACAGTGTAAGCAAATTGTTGATACTGAATATCCATGAGAGAAGGCAAAGAGAATTCAATGACCTAAGGATCTGGCCCTTAAAAAAAATCTTCCTTTGGTCTCTTCCTCCTGATTTCAGACCTGCTCCTTCATTCCCATCCCTCCTCCCCTGACTTTATTTTCCACCAAAGTGTACATCACAGAAGGAAAATTTATCAGGACTATAGAGTTTGGTGCCATAGCACAGCAATGGCTCTGCACTCACAGAGGGAGACGAGAAGCTACAATCGATCTTTGCTGTCTCCAGCTTCTAAAATAGCTAGAGGTGCTTTTCTATTCAGGTAGGTTGTAATGTAACCCACATGTTTATAAATCAGCAGTGATGAGCAGTGTATACATAGCAGCAAAAAAAAACAACCCAAAACCTGTATACAGAATACACTATATGAAAACTATTGCATTATGTGGAAATTATACCTTCCTCTGTGTGGATTCTGTGCAGATTAAGTACTTAACACATTTTTGTTTTATTATCACCATGATGATTTTCCTTGAAATATACCAGTCAGTACTGACTTAAAATATTTAACAGTGATTTCTTTTGCTTGAAAAACAAATTATTTGAGACATGTTAGCTGAGATTTCGGGAGCAAAATGTAGTAACTGCAAAATAAACTGTTGCCCATTAGTTGCCCATTAATAACTAGCAGCCTCATGCAGAAACTAGACAGCGTGTGTATAAAGTATGGGCTTGTGCGTGTGTTATATGCAGGTATAGGAATGTTTATAAGGCTTTTTTTTTCCTTTCTCTCTATTCAGAGCTGCAGCTCAGCTGATCTTTCTGATATTTCTTCTGTGCTTTTTTTCCTATCATATAGATCCCATACGACTGGGCCCTAAAGCCCGGGGGAAGCCAGGTTTTCCCAGTGCTCAGCCCCCGCACCGCTGCATTTCCCTTAACCTCGGCTTCCCTGCTTAGGCCTGCTGTGGCTCCTACTTTGCATTTAAATGCCTCCTGCAACCTCTCCCTTTCCTTCATGTCTGCCACAAAATCCCTCATTGCTTGAAATTTGCTGCTGCTGCTTATTTTCAGGAAGACGTGAAGACCCACTTGACGCTACCCGTGCTGGACCAGTGATGCTCAGCACCTTGCACCCTTCCCTTCCTCACTGTGCCATCCCACCAGGATCACAGAGTATCCTGCCTCCCCAGCCACAGGACGTGCTCCTGTGCCGTGCTGAATTGCTCTAATCCCCCGTGCTGCCCTCGTTTTGCCAACAGATGAATGTTCTCAAGGCAGAAGCTGCATGCTGCTATATTCCAAAAAGCACTCCGATGCACTCTGCATAATTACTGCTAATAAATAAGTCCTGGAGGAGCTGGGAGCACCAATGATTTAACAGGGGACAAGGCTTTTCAAGAAAAAAATGGATGTTTTATTTCCACAGAACTGGAATTGTGCTGGTGTGGGGCGGGGGCGGAGGGGTTCCATTTGCTGGGGAGCAAAATGGGGAATGGAAGGACAAAAAAGGTCAAAGGAGACTTTTTATCCTTTAATCCAAAGGGTTAAAAAAGAAGGAAACATAAGAAAAAAACCGACTCCCTCAAAAAATGAAAAGCATCCAAGAGCATGCAAGCCGCCCTGAAAAAGATTCAAACTCCACTTTGAAACCTGACAAAAATGACTTGAACGCAACACTCCCCTCTAGCCCTTATCAACAGGCTCCACTTCTCTGCCATGGCTGTGCAAACCCCAGCCCTGCCGCAGGCTGCATGCACAAAGCAGCAACTAGAGAAGCTGCAGTACGACAAGACCTGAGCTTTCCCACCCAGACTCATGAAACACGAGCAAGCCTCTGCCTCTCTTCCGAAACAGTCCTAGTCCTGCCTTTTCCTTAGCAAGCACTCATTGCTACTCTACACTTCTGAATACTGTTTCTTTGTGTTTTTTTGGTTACTTGGGGTACAACAGCAACCCTGAGCAAGGAATTCTGTATTTAGTTGCCTGCAGATTTCATGGGTCACCAATGCATACAGTGACACATATGTATAGTGACACATATGTAGCTCTCACAAGTAACATCATTATCTAAAATGGCACAAACTGGCCCCTGGTAAGGGTCTTCAGGATCGTCTGTTTCCCCCTGTGAAAAGTCTGGTGGGTCATACTACCTATTATACATTGCACTTGGACAGGTGGTAAATTTTTCATTTATTTATTTGACCGCTTGAGATATATGTGCTTTGGTCAGAGATATTAGTATCAATATTTAACATCCTAAGAACAAGTTTGGGAATGGAAATTCGTGTTCAATCTTTTATTTAAACCCTTTTAAATGAAGTCATTGACTACTAACTCCTAACTTTGGACTCCTCTTAAGGGGCTCATATAGCCCTACAGGAAAGGTCTCTGCAATCCTATCAAGCTAAAACAGAGTCACAAGCAGGTGATTCACGGACCCAGGGCCCCCTGCGTGCTCCCTGTGCGTAGCTGGTCCCGTGCTGGCCCTGCCCCGCACAAGCCATCGCTCCAAAAATATCACAGGTTGAATAAAAAAGGGCATTTGTGCTTTGCTGCATTTGCTGCTGAGGAGGGTGTTTAACTACTTGGCTTTAAAAAGGAGCTTTTCAAAAGTGATTTCTTCCTCCTTCATTGGAGGACTAGCAAATATTTATCATACAGCTTGAAGATCAGAAAGACCAGCATATCCATTTCTGTGGGTTTTATGGAGCTCAGGCAAATTATACGATAGCAGAACTTCAACTATCCCAAGGTGAACTTCAGCTATCCCATGCATTTCTTGTCTTTCTTCTTGCCCAGGCAAGATATCACTACTCCTTCTGTTGGTCTAGATTTAAGGATCCAAATGCTAGATCTTCTACTACCACGTTTGGGAAAGCATCCCACATTTTAACAGATCTCACTGCAAGCAGCAAGTTCCTCTTTTAATTCATTCTCTTGCTTTCACTTTCTGTGTGTTACACCATCCTAAGCACTTCCTGGCATTTCTGAATGATGAGGTAATAGGCAGCTCCAGCTGGATTTCCATCTCCTTCTGCTGTGCTGCAGCTACCAGTTTTGATACCTCATCTCAGGGAACCACTCCTGGGAATGGAGCTGCATCTCTGCTGCTGGTGGCACCTCAGAGTGGGGTGTCCTTGGGGGTGGGACACCCTGCCCAGAATGTGCCAGAGCTGCCTCTGGAAAGGACTGACGCAAGGAAGGAAGGATGCCTGCAGCCATCCCACTCTTCCTCTGCCCCACTGAAAGCTCTGCAGTCAATTCAAGTGCCCCAAAGACAAGACAAACATTTTATAGTAGGCTTGGCCAGGGTGAATGGTTTGTGCAGTTCCTCTGCTCCCTCTTTAAGTGTGACCTTAATATTTTATTTATTGTTTAAGGGATAATGTTCATGGTAGGGGAATATATGAGGCAATAAATGGCCTTTGCAGGTAATTAAACGCTGAAGAGAGTTGAAGCTATTGATAGCCATAAAAGCCATTTATTCTGAGTGTGCTGTGAAGCCAAGAGTACTGTTCTTCATCGCATGCAACAAGACAAGATTAAACAAGTCATAGCACTAGGAAGGGGGAACATAACATTTTTCTTGCCCTCCTAGGGCTTGAAATTTCTGAGCTGTCATTTATTTGGTGGTTTGAGCAGAAAATATTGATCCTAATAATATGTACTTTTCTATCATGTTACTCTTTTTTCCTAGCAGTTTTGGAAGGGCTGTGCAATTTGTGCAAAGAATCATTGCCCTCATCGGGAAGATGCTGAAAGAAAGGCACAGCAAGGGAGGGTGACTTGCTCATGCAATCAGTGGGAAAGTCTCTGACAAAATCCAGCTCCTGAATCCCAGCTTGTTGTCTTGCCTGCTAGTCACACACTGAAAGTGCATTGCTATGACACTTCTCATGCAAGCTTTTCAAGTGCTTACTGAAAGTACTGATGTCACATAGAGTGCCTCCGTTTCCTGCTGTGCCTCTACTCTATACCTCCAGCCACTAGCAGAAGCAGTACTTTCCGCTGCAGACAGAAGTAGGGGACACCATATAGTGTCTAAACACACAATAGTTTCCTCCAACATACACATTTGACCTGGCCTTGGGGAGAGGAGCAAGGCTGGGCAAGGACTCCTTCTTCACAGACCTTCCCATCTTCCCCACTGTGGAGAACCAGCACAGATGGTGGCCACATGAGTCCCTGGGCAAAATAAGGATTGCAGCTGCCACTTGAACACAGTTGTGCTCTCTGTGTGGAGCACAGCAATTGTCTAACAACACAACAGAGCCAAAACTCAATGTTCAGGACAGAAAGAGCAAGGAAAACATCAACTCTCAGGAAAAAGCAGATGCTTGTCAAGTTCGCTGGTTGTGCCAGGAGACATCTCAGGCATCACTGAAACTCTGACACGAAGCCAGGCATCTCCAGGGACCTCAGAGTCCTCCCACAGCTGCTCCCCACCATTGCTCTCACAAGCCGAAAAGCCCCCTCAGATGCTCCGAGGCATGACAAGCCCATGCAGCCATGCCATCAGGAGCGGGCTAGAGAAGGACACTAACACCACATGTAGGGCTGCAGAATTGCAACACACATTAGCCGAGCACACAGAGCACCGGAGGGCAGCATGTCCTCAGCTACAGTAACTGCAGAAGCCAGTGCTGCATGCAGCGTGGTGAGTGCGTTGTTCTTAGACGCAGAAAACATCACTCTAAGTGATATATGCATGTACCAACAAATCCCAGATGGCCTTTCTGTAGCAATTAGTATTTGGCAGTTTACTGTGAGCATAGGTGAGTAATGGCTCTGGGGCATGTGCTTCAGGGCAAGGTTAAAAGGTGCCTCCTGAATGGTGTAAGTGGATTAATATGACTGGACACGGTGCTGGCTTCTCCTTTCACTTCTGCCAATGTAAATCAAGAGTAACTGTGTTGAAGTCAATACATGTATTAAATTCATTGGTACATGGGGGCTGACAGGCACATGATTTTGAAAGAACGAACATCTCCATTACAAGCTGGAGAAGAGCAACAAGCAGAGATCTGGCTTCTTTGGCTGGTTTCCTGTGGTACTTCATTAGGGCACTGCTGTGTCCACGGGACCTACCCAGACCCAGCAGGTCTCCCAAACCCACCCGTTTCAGCAGGACTCTCGGGGTCCTGCTTACCACCATGGCCACAGGGAAGCTGCCAGCTGTGCTGTGCCTGTCTCTGCCTGCGTGACCTGCTGCAGAGAGGCCTGGGCTCCCACGGGGGTGGGAAGGAGACTCAGACAATGCAGCCCTGACCATAAATGCGCCCTGAACGGTAGTTATCCCACTGGTGCCCATGGAGCCACATGAAGGGTGCAGCACAGCCATGGGCAGGCAGCTTCTGAGCTAGACATGGGCTCAGCGCGGGAGAGGCAGGTTTTCCTCTCTCCAAAACGCCCCGTGACAAGGGCTTTACATGGTGGATCTAACTCCTCCTTAACTGCCTTTGGGCCTTCTCTGCAGCTGCGCAGCAATCTTGCAGGTTGCCCAAATTACATACTAACTACTTGTACCAAAGCCAGTCCCTGGTCCTCCAAGCTCCAACATGGGGCACAGTGCAAAATACTCTACAGCTGGTACCCAGACTGTCCCTTCCTGACGTAGGCTCCCCTTCCCTAGCTCATGTTAAAACTCCAAGCGAGACTAGCACCCAGCCTGGCACAAGCTGCTATGTGAACTGTGTACGTTGGTAGGATTTGACATTCAACACTCCAGAAATTGGACCTGTCAGAAAGTTTTTTTCAAAAGGAAAAAAAAACTGTAATTTGTTTAAGAAAAAATAAGTGCAAAACAAAACAACTTATAATGAGTGACTTCTAGAGCAGGATTAGAGTACACCAGCTCACTAGCTGTTCCTCCTGTCTCCTATATGAGCATGGTGGTGGGGTTAGTGTGCTTTCTGTGAGCTGTTCAGTCCTAAAGAGCTGGAAGGGCATCCTGTGGAGCTGACACTACTCCCTTCGAGCAGTGTGGCAGGTTGCACTGCGCTCTCACAGCCTCCTGTGCTGCAGGGTGAGTGCCAGGGCCAAAGCGACCACAGACAAAAGCCGAGCAGACACTGGATGTATCGCACCTGGATGCATCCACACCACAGACAGACAGACACCGATGAAGAGGACTTAGCAACCAGCCAGTCTGCCTCAGCCTGGTCTGCAGAGAGCAACAGGGAGCACCAGTGCTCTTTCCTCCTTCTCTCTTTGCCACCGATGAGGACGTCAGCTGAAATGGCAAGCTCCGTTTTGGGCTTCATGTGTCTGTGACACAGACACCCCATAACCCGTTGCCACTTGCCTCTTTGGTGGGCTGTCTGAGAGCAGAACACACGTCCCAGCGTGGTCCTGAGGAGGTCATTTTTCCTCCGCAAAACCCAGCCCTGCAAGTCCCGTTCCTGTGACTCGCTCACGGCTTTGGTGTGTAAAGCACACCCTCAGGTTCCTCCTGGCAAACAAGTGATCTGCAGGTCACAGCTGTGGAAGCTCAAACATCTTCTCAGCTGCCAACCTGTAACTGCCATTAAAATGCATGGGGATTGTATGCAAGCATCAGAGTGTGTGCCCCGCCAAATCCAGCATTCTTGTTAACAGAAGAGAAGGCAAAACAATTTAAGTAAGTCAGTGGAAAGACTGCAGGTGAGGTGTGTGTTCAGGACCTTGATTATGTATCTTTCAGTGGGATGCTGCTTCCGGACACAGCTTCCAGGTAGGCCTTTCTGACTCTGCATGCCTTCTCTCGGAGTGATGCCTCTGCAAGGCCCCCCCACTGAAGACGGGGCCCAGCACTGGGTGCTTGAGCATGGGATGCCCCCCTCCACAGGGAGGAAACCCAGGCATGTGTCTGAAAAGGGAGCTAATATCAAGGGAGCCAACAATGTCTAATGGAAGCCAACTCAACCTCCTAATACAGAGGTTAGGTTGGGTGGAGGCAGCGATTCCCCCTCTGCCAACTTGCCCGTTTAAATTTTGCAGGAACATTATCTCTTAGAGACATCTACATTGATCCAGTATGGTTGAGCAGGCCCGAAGTTATGGAGAGTGCTGAAGGAAAGATGGGAAACATGATCACACAAGCCTGTTTGCTCAAGCAAAAAGGATAAAATAAACAAAGACGTATTAAATCATAAAAAAAATTATGCCACTATACTGCTGTGGCTCCTCAATACAGTAGATCTTAGCTGAAATCTTCCTCACAGTAACCATGAAGGAAAAATACTGCAAATCAGACCTTTAACTCCCTAGGATATCCAGTAAATACAAGACCAAAAGAATACATATTTTTTTAGCTGTATTAAATCTTGAGCACAAGTTAATCAAGGCACCTACCTGCCTCCATGCGTCTGTTCTCGTACAGCTCTGGGCTTTCGGGCACGGTGCTGTACTGCTGGAAAGGCTGGTTGCTGAAGAGGTTGTCGCACAGGAGGCTGCGGCAGAGCTTCTTCAGGAAGCGCAGGACGTACCCGATGCTGTTCACTACCAGCAGGCTCAGGAGATGCTGCTTCCCCTCAAAAGATGCTGAAACTGGAAAGCAAGCAAGAGCAGCTGAGCACCCAGGAGTGCATGGCCCAAGGAGGAACAGGATGGTGTCTTCTGAGAGCAGGGAAGAGGAGTTAACCCAAGTTTTTGTTTGCATGCCTTAATATATTTTACATAATTACCTCCTCCCATCTCCCCTGAGAAAGAAACAAGCTGAACGAGCTTGGGGAGCTGAGTTTGTGTGACCCAGATCACCTTCCCAGGAAACGCTGAAAGATGCAGATTGGCACAGCCAGCGGTGCAAGGATTTCTAATACGCGCACTCAGCTGAAAAGTGTTCCGTGTGGTGGGAAGAAAGCAATTACAATGTCCTAGTCTGAGGAAGGGGAAAGAAAACGTCCTGCCAATGACAGGTGATTAGGCTGGCTTCAACAGTGCCCAAGGTGTTAAAAGAAAATTGGTAGAAGAGAAAGAAAGACATGACTGAGAACGAAGTGAAAGACACCAGGGTTTTACCTGAGAGAGGTCTGCCAGACTAACCGGGGATCTTTATTTGCTGAGATAATTGCATTTGTAGGCAAGGAAAGGATGGTAGTTGTCCTTGTAATTCCTATTTGGAATTCAGTAAAGCATGAGAAATCTTTTGTTACACTGGAAGTGATTTTGTAAGACAGGTGGGTCAAGAGAGGAGAGGATGGGGGCGGAAAGACACACTCAGAAGATACCCCTGAGCCACCAAGACAGCAAGGGGATGAAAAGGCAAATGTATTTCCAGGAGGCATCAGACACGGCATCCCCAGGAGAGACTCCCGGAGAGTGTCATTTCCAGGAGCCACAGTCCTGGTGAAACTAGTTATGGAAAGGCACTCGCCATTCTGGTCGTCCATGCTCGAGAGAGGTGGATCTGCACTTAACCTCCGCACAGGCAGCTGGCAGGAGTGCTCAGAGAACACCAAATTTCCCCTTCAAGCCCTCACACCGCAGTGGTCAGGACCTGAAAACCACCACCTCTGCTATGTGGTGCTGTGGGAAGATGCTTGCACCCAGGGCTGTCACTAATGCAGCAGTCATCTTCAAACAGCAGAGAGGGCCTGAGAGCAACCAGCTATTGCAGCCTAACAAAATGAGGGACTGGACTCTATCAATACCTCTAAGGATAAAAACAAGAGTCTGAGCGGGGAGGTAATAATTCTTGGACTCTATCAATACCTCTAAGGGTAAAAACAAGAGTCTGAGCGGGGAGGTAATAATTCTTGGATAAAACAGGCAGTGATTATGCACATAGGACCCAGTCATGAAGGGGCGAGTGTGGCAGGACACAGCCTCGTGCTCAACTGTCAAACAGTCAGCAGAGAGGACTACAGGTCATGGCTGCCTGAATCCCGTCATCCAGAAGTTTTTTTCCTGTCCTGCCTTCTCCAGTAATAGTAAGTCTAAACGGCAGCCTTCAGCTCCTGATCTCTGGGATAGCTTCAGAGATTCCCTGCTGCCCTGAGTTGCCACTGATAAAGCAAATCATGCGTGCAGCACAGAGAGCCGAACATGAGGCCTTGCAGACAAAACTGGAATATTCTTAGAATATTTCTGACATTTCCAAGGGAAGGCTCACCTGGGATTAGAGAGGACAAAAGGGAAATAAAGGGAGAGAATAAGGCATCGTTTGTAAGCTGCACAGCAGGCCAGAGCCTGGACTCCCGCCCAAGAGGGTCCCAGTGGCACTGCAAACTCATAGGGTCCCTGCAGAACTGACTGAACTTGCAGTGCTTGGCTCGGTGTTGGTGCCCGGCTCATGCTTGGAGAGCCCTGTGCCTGTATTCCCAGGAATTTCTGTCGCATTTCCCCTCCATGCTAAAAATGTGTTGTGAAGTAAAGCTCCAGCCGTGATTAAGAAAAAAAGAAAGAAAAGGTTTGCATTCACTCTGAGAGCCAGGACATGGGACATGGGAGACACGGGACTAGGGACACTCCTCTTGAATCTGCAAGGATAGCCCCTCCATGAGGATGACAAGCTCCTAGGAAATTCCCCCTGTGTTTTGTCTCCCTTACTTCTGTTTCCCATCTTTCCCTCTCCCCTTCCCAAGGGGGTCTTGGCAGCACGGTCAAAAACGCAGTACTCGCTTTGAGCAAGAAGGGGTGGAAGGAGGACAGGGAAGCAGGACTCGGCTTTGTTGGAGCTGAGAGGGTCGTGTCAGGCAGGAGCAGCGGGCAGTGGCTGGCAGAGAGGTGAAGGTCTCCAGCACGTTACCTGACACCATCTCGCCGCCGTAGCCCTGCTTGAGGAGGGCGAAGACGGCCTTCTGCTGGAGCGCGCAGTCGATGCAAGCCTGGACCGCCTGCTGCAGCACCGCCGAGGGCCGCTCGGGCCCGAAGTGCTCGGGGAGCTGCTGCACCTTCTTCCTGTCAAGGTACGGCCCCACGTTAGCCTGCTTGTTGACGTAAATGGAGACTGTGGACACAAAAGCCCGACAAGGTTATTACGCAGGAGCCCTCAGAGCATCCCCGCCCCTGCTACCTTTGTACATTGATGTTTATTTTGTGCGCTTTTTCATTCATCTGTGGACCACTGCCATTCACAACAGCACAGAGCGGCCACGCTCTCTCTCTTGCAGGCTTCCCCCGTGCGTGCAGTTGGTGACCAAAACATGTCCCCAGGGAGCCCAGGGCAGCAGCTAGCAGGAGTGAGCATGCAACAGATCGGTAAACCCCAACATGAGGCTTTTTCTATGTGCTTTTAGACTGATTCCTTGAGCCTCCTGCTTTGAAAAGCTGTGCTCTGAGCTACAGCGTAGGAGACTGTAGTTCCTCACTGCTTCCCACCTTGGTATGGCTGCAATTTCTGCAGGGTTATAGTTATGCACTGAGCTACGCTGTGCAATGCCAGAGGGAAAGGTAAAAAAAGACTCTTGGGACTTTCGGGACTCTCCATGTCCCATGCTTCCTCTCTAGGAATGCTCTTAGACCAAGACACGCCGCAGCGTTCGCATCTCGCTACCATGAACTCATTTTAAGCTCGGCTAAGGCTAGCTCCGTCTCAGAGGAAGTGGAGATAACACTGCGGTAACTAAGGGTGACTAAGACAAAGCCTAAAGTCAGGCTAAAGTGAGACATATTACAATAGCTGGCTGAGTGTGCTCGAGCTGTCATCGCGCAGACAATATAACATTATCCGCTGACAGAAATCAGATATGTGACAAAAAACATCAAGCAGCGTGGAGGACAAGATGACAGCTGTGTAAAGTTGGAAATAATTTACAGTTTGCATCACCATAATGAAAATCTAGTGTGGATGTCACAGCATACGCTGCTACCACATCTCTTCCTGAGCAGCAGAAGGGGCCCAAGCAGTATATCCTGGGTAAATAGGAGTATAATAGCAATCATACTTATCATTACATAGCACTTTACACCTTCAAAGTGCCAAACAAACACAAGGATAAAACAGCTGAAAACAGCAGCAACAGCACGCGTGAATTGCAAGGAGCTGTCAGGGTGCAGCTTTCCCAGCAAAAGACACAGCCAAGTTTGCAGGATGGGGCTTCTGTGCAGCCCTCAGATGGGCCGTGTCGTGGTCCTCCCCTCCCTGAATAGGGGCAGCTGCATCGCTGGGAAGGGCTGCGCCGTTAATGTTTGCCAAGCGGTTTGCACTTTCAGTGCAGAGGGATAAATGGGAACAGGATACATTATTATTGACACTATGTTCGGTATCATTTTGCTTCCAGAGCAGATGGAAAACTTCACCTCTGTGCATCTCAGCTAAGGAATAATGGGGTTTATACGCTATTTTGGTTCCTAATGCTATTGAATCTGTTTCTGTGTTGAAATTTCAGGCTATATCAAATTTCTTGGGAATTTTGTGCTGATATTCTTCCCATTTACATAAGTTTAACCCCATCAGCCTGTGTTACTTCTGGTGTACTCTTCCCTAAATGCAGATTGAGTGATCAGCTCTCCTATTGCTACCAGTCATTGGGTTCCAGGTGCTATTAACCCTGGCTATGATCTGACTACGGGCCCCCCATCTCACATCCACACCGGCGTTCAGTCTGGCCATCACTACATCCCTTGCAGCATGAGTGTGAGGTCGTTATTTGGGAGATGTTGATTTCCCTAATTTAAGAGAAATGCATCCGAGGTCTCTCCTAAACTTGGGTCTTTCCCAATGTGTGCAGTCAAGACACGGGGTCTTGCAGAACATCTCCACGCTGCGTGCCTGGCCATCCGTCCGAATTGCAAATCAAGCAGTGGATTTGGCTGCAGGTATCAGTGTATGCCATATACCGGGAACCTGCTCGCCCCGTGGCCGAGGAGCGTGTGAGCGTGCGTACCTGTGAGGGCTTGCGGGGTGGCCGTGGTGGGAATCGTAGCTGCATCCTGCGGGATTGAGCTAATATCGGGCTCCGGCGTGCTCCTCGGAGGAGAGATTGCTAGCGGCGTCATCAGCACACGAGACTTCAGCTGCAAGAAACAAGCAGCGTGGGTGAGGAGGCTCTGCGCGAGGTATCTGTGCGCTGCTCCACATGCATCACTCGCCGTGAGCTCCCGCTCGCTGGCCACCTGCTCTGGCATCGCCTCCTTCGCAGCCTGGCACCTCTTCCCTGCTCTGTGGAGCGGGACGGGAGCTGGAGGCCGCAGTGATTTGCAGCAGCGAGCAACGCCCTGAGCTACCCGATGCAAATATTATGCCACCCACCAGGTAGTTATTTACACCCGAGCAAATTGGGTGTAAAACACTAACAAATCAGCCCAGTGGCATTTTACAACCCAGCTCCTGTGGGTGTAAATAATTTTACAGGGGGAAACTCCTGATCTTTAACTACCCCATAATTTAGGGGAGAATTCTGCTCCTGGGTGCAAAGGTGTAAATCTCACGCAAGCTCAGCAGCACCACGGGGCTCCTTTGGGCTGCTGCCCCGTGAGTAAGGAAAGGGTTCAGCCCAGACCCTGGTCGATAACCTGTTATACAGGGCAGTAAATACAAACTGCTGCACCACTGCACAGCGCAGTCCCAGCAACTTGCAGTGCGGACTAGGAAAATGAAACATGGTGAGAATTTACCATGCGATACTACTAGGTTTTTACACTGCCAATATCTGGCAATGTCTCCCCAGTAAACGATGTTGGGTTTCTCACGACTACAAAGGGCTGCCGTGATGTATGAGACCTGAAAGTATATCATCACCCTCGTTTTTCCTTTTGCTACAAAACGAAGCGAGACGAAAGCAGAGCCTAGCACACGAGAGAGTATCTTACACGTTTATATATTCCACACCAAGCCATTCTGCTGGCAGGTGATATTTTTGCTGTTGTTTCTCAGTGGCCAAAGGTAAAATGTCACCAGTGACGAGCCTGAGAATAAGAACAAATTATTAGGCCTGCTAAACTTAGAGAGATCATTGCTTCTCACAGAGCTTGCACCTAGGCTGGGAATAACACAGAAATTATATCTTGATAGAAATGAAGCTAGACCATTATCTACAAACCCAAACCCTGAGCAAGTCCTAGTGTAATTTTGAATAACAAGTTATTATACCATCCGGTGTTTTTCAGTTCTGTTTCAAATAATTGTTACAAATAATTGTTACATTCAGCCACCTCAGGCCCTTTCACCTGCATCAGGAACGGGCAGTTCAAGCTGAGGCTGGTTAAGGACTCTGATTCCTCCCAGGTCTGGAGTGGGATTCAGGGTAGCTTCCCATCCCCTGAGCCTCGTACAAACTGCCACTGCCACCGAAGGCAAATTGCTCTTGCTGGGGCTAAAAGCTTGAAAGAGAGGAAACTTTTAGTAGTGTGTCTGAGATGAGCAATGGATTTTACCACCCTAGCGGGTACAAGCAATAGGTGGTTCCTAGATTGTTACAGCTTATGAGGCAGAACAGTGGTGAAATACTGTGTACCAACACCTGGGGAAGTAGCTCAGTTTGCTCACTTCTTCAGAAGGCAGCTGTGATGCTGATGTGCCCTGCTCACTGCTACTCAGATACTCCATTTTGTGGCAAGAAAGACCCAAAAGTTTAGGGATCCAGAAACCAGGTGATGCTCAGGCTGACCAGCTGCAGCCACACGATGCAAGGCTCTGTGGATACATATGCTTAGGCAGTTTGCTGTCTCAGGGAACAGTTTACTGCAAATTTAATTGCATCAGTATGTGTTCTGCTGCCTCTGGTTACACTTAAAAGCTGTTTTTATTAGGGGTAGCAGGGAATGCGCCTTCATTAGATCAAAATAAAACAACACCTGATTACAGAAGACAGTACAGTAAGAAACTGAAACCCTAAGTAGTCACTGAATATCACTAGGCGCAAATCCCCAAGTACTTAATTTAAAGATGTCTTTTCTTGGACTGCTTCTTCTCTATCAAAAAGTCAACCCAACGAAGCAGCTGACTGACTGAGAGCTCAGGAACTGAGCACACGTTTGCAGAAAAGTGGGAAAAGCAAGGAAGAAGAGAGTCAGAGCAAATGTGCCAGCGCACTATGTGCACCTCTGCAGTACAGCCTTCAGATCAGCTTTTGAATGCAAAAGTCATCAGTTTCTAACACGCACAGTGGCAAAAAGGAAGGCAATGGAGAGCCTTTGGAGCCTTTGGAGAGGAGATGTGCTCCCACTCACCCAGTCTTATGGACCTTCTACGCTGGAAAAGAGATCAGGGAATGCTGAACAGGGGTTTAGGGAAGAAAACTAAGTGTGCCTACTTCAGTGAGGTCCCAGCACATCAGGTGAAGGGGAGACTTGGGCTGATGTGTCCTGATGCCTCCAGGACACATATTACAGTATGCAGCAGCTGCAGAAGGCACCACTGGACTCGTGGGGGCTTCTATGTTTCACACACCCTTACCAAAGACCCAGGAAAAATCTAGTGGATATTTCTATCATCCCACACTGAAAAAAAGTGAGAGAAGAGGAAGAATATTCTCAAAATATCTTTCTTTTTTTTTCCTCTCTGAACAATTTTCCTGCCAGCACAATGTGAAAGAAAACGAAGAGGAAAGAAACAAGGCAAACTGTGAAGTGAAATGTCCTGGTGATTTTTTAAAACCACACAGATTGTTGATCCTTGTCTTTATGGCTCTTATTTCCTCTATTTTCTTCATCCCTTGTCCTGGTAAATAGCCTGATAGGAAAAGTAGGAAGTCACCATGTCCCCACAGACTTGCCCTCCTGCTAGGCAGGAGGACAAGGGCATTTTCTGGCCACACTCACTTTTGCTATTGAACAGACAGGCACCTGCAGACACTTTAGCAGTGAATGGAAACACACAGAGATATGAAAATCTGGGACAGTCTGGTGCATGATTTTGACAGCCAAGCAGAAAGATAGCACTAAACTTCATCTGCACCCAGAGAAGTGCAGACATTTTTTGCCATTGACTCGACTGAAGCCAGAAGATCCTGGGCAGCACCAAGTCCTGGCTGTTTGGACTGAGCAGCTATCACAGGCTGGAGGTCTTGGGGCAAGCTCAAGCTTCACCAGCTCTGCTCCATGGGTGCCTCTGTCACTGCGACGTCCCATAACGTGGTAATTGCACAATGTCCTCTAACACGGGTGATTCTACAATGTCTTCTAACGCTGCTGATTCCTCTAACACGTCCCTAATACCGCACTAAGCTTGGCACAGCCCTCCCTCCTGCAGCAGTTCCCAGCGCCAGGTCTGGCCGGGCAGCTGCCAAGAGCTGCCCCTTATTTACTGCCAGAGGAGTGAAACCAGCGCGGCCCCACTCCATCCTGGGCTGCCAGCACAGACATTTCCCTGAGGAGATTTAGGCAGTCAGGAGGAGTGTTGTATTTTAGGAAAATGTAGGATTTTATGGTAAATACCGCCACATCAGATAAATTTCTTTTTCTTTCTTCTTTTTTTTTTTTTTTTTCCTGGAAAAGCAGCTGATGAAATTTCACAACCACAGCTGTGAAAAATAAGCAGGATAGCTGGGAAAAGGTCTTTGCTCTGGTGTGAGACATGAGGAAATGCCATTTGTTGGTGTACACCTTAGGAAGGTATAGATACTTGCTCTGAAAATTATTAAAACCAGGCAATGGCTCATCTGGGTCTATAGAGCATGTGAATAAAAATGTCTGTTATTCACATTTCAGTGAAAATAATTTTAAATCTAGGTTGTCTATTCCTAGTTTGCTAAAAATTCAGAAGTATTTTTCCATCTGTTCTGTAATAATCCAGCTATCTGGTTGCTATAAAGAATCTGGTTGTCTGCTACTTGGGCGGGGAGTCATTTTTTAAAATACGTTTAAGTCTCAGGATATCTGAAAAGTCGTACAATTAGTGAGCTAATTAAATCAAGCTAGAGTTACCCATCAAAAAATGTAATCTTTGACTCAATGCTCAGAAATTGTTTTTTTCCTGGAAAAAGTGGCTCACTTCAGCCAAGTGCGCTATGTACACACAAGGCCTAGGAGAAAACATTGCCTCAGTACAAATGCTATAATGCAGATATATGCCACAAGGCTAGATACCGCAGATGTTACAGATCACGGGTGTCAGGTGCAGAAACTTGAGCCATCCCTTGTGGAAGGATGCCTTTTCTCCTAGTTCTCACTCACCAGGAAATAGCTCCGTGCCCCTGATGATGCCATTCACACTGGCAGGAGGGCAGAAACCAGAAACTTAGAGCAGGCTCCATCTCTAGCGGTGGCCCAGGCTCCCTCCTCTCTCCCTCTACTCTCACATTGCCACTGAACGCAGTGTCACCACCAGCTGGGAATGCTGTATTCCTACATACAAATATCATGGCATTTGGCAAAAGGCTTTTTTTTTTCACAGGTGGGTGAATCTGAGGTGAAACAGAACAAAAACCCCAGCATTTTTTTTTTCAAATTGGAGATGAAATGGAAATGCAGGAATAGGAAATGTGGAGCAGCCAGACAAGCAGGGGCAGAAATGCTGAAATGCTGCTGAAATGCTACATGCAAGCTCACAGTGATACTTGGAAAATCACTAACCATCTCTGGGACTCACTTTCATCAAAGTATTTTTATGGCAGGCTTGGAAAGCATTTGGATGGTTTTGATCTGAGGATCCTGCAGATGACCCAGCATTACTGGCAATAATTCAAATTGCTGGTAAAGAAAAGTAACAAAAATAAAACTATGCAGATGTTCCTCTCCCAGTATGTTAATCTAATACTCAAGTGAAAAATAATTCCTTAGTATGTCCCTATGCCGGGCTTATAAAATACTAGAGTAACTGCCCCCAGTCTTAGCCTGGGCATGCAGTTCTACTTTGCACAAGTGCTACAAATCTTTGCAGCAATCCCATGAGAGAGATTCATGCCTTCTGCCAGACTGGCTCTGCCTGGTCACTGCTGTCATATCACCCACATTTTGCAGAAGAAGCAAAGTTTTTTCAGAAGAAATGGGGCACTGCTGCCTGAGCTGCTCCTTAGTCATGGGACATCCGCCTTCGGCATGTGCAATGCTTTGGGGGGACACGTTTACCATGTGCACAGAAAGCGAGAGGAGACCAGGAGGAGGATGAGGAAGGTCTGGCAGAAGGTGAGAGGGAGAGATGAGCAAAGAGAAGAGTACTGGGCTGCCAGTAAAACCAAGACCCAAGGAGTTGAGAAATTTGGTGTTGAGCCCAGCACCTTGCACTGTCCCAAACCCAGCTATCCCAGGAAAGGATACGGCACTCCCGCAGCCAAGGGGCTGGCTATTCCCCCCTAGCAGTGCCTATGTGGGTATGGCTTCACAGAGCAAAACTGGGAGATGAGCAGCACGACAAGGTATTGCCAGTTGCTGTCAGTAGGGCCAAACACCAGAGGACAAAAAAGTGGATTTTAGAAATATCAGAGTTGAGTCCGTTTTAAGCAAGGCTGGGGAAGGCTCTACGCATGCCCCATTTGTGATATCTGTATTTCTGCTTAGACACTGGGAACTTAAGAGGTTGCCGTTTTCTAGCATTTGGCAATTTGGCAGCTTTGGGAAACATACGGTGTATCTGCGACTGTTCCCACGAGAAGCAAAGACCAGGAGTAACAAACACGTACTGTACACCTGCCTAGGCACGGAATAGATGGAGAGAGTAACAAAGCACTTTAGTCACAATGAAGCAGCTCACTGCCATATAGCTCATTCCCACTAATACAAATTAATAATAAATCAATTCCTAATAAATTAATTCATAATAATAAATTAATTAACGAATAAATTCCCCTCCTTGCAGCAGCGCAATCACTTTTTTGCCTGGTCTGAGGAGCAATGATGGCCTATGCTGTGCTCTGCCTCCCCTATTGAACACCCTGGAACTGAATTTGGCCACTTGCCTTGGCTATGAAAGGATGACGCTTCCCTCACTAAGAAAGTTGTTCCAGTTCACGGCTGGTGATAGCTTTCCAGTCTACACTCCTGGCCTAGATTAAATGAGGTCTGTGGTCTTTGTCCAGCGCCTGCTGGGCAGATGTCCCTGTGGCATGGATCTACCATCGCAGCCAGCAGTGCCGTCAGCTCTCTCAAGGGCATGGAGCAAACTGCCCTCAGACCTTCAGAGGAGGCTCCCTCCAAGGGCACGTGGGCTTGGGAGATGCTGACCTTGCTGCTGCTCTGCTGAGGCTGCCTCCAGTGCCCCAGCAGTGCAAAGTGCCATTAGGATCATGGTTTTGATATTGGATATTCGTTTCTTCACTTTTGCTTCCCTGCATGCATTACGGTATTATGGAGAGCTGGTTGCAATTTCCCACCAAAGTCATCAGACGAGTAACTAAAATGGTCTTTCCTTCAGTGATGGAAATCTCAGTACTTTCTAAAATACCCCATCTTTTTAACATAAATTGACTTTGCTTTCTCCTTTCTTCCCCCCATTTCCCAATTCATCCTTTTCTTTTCTTTCCATTTTATTCCCTCTCCGATCTTTTCCAGTGTAGTAGAAAAAAAAAGGTGTTAAGTGAAAAAACAAAGAAGGGAAGCACTTCCTGAACATATGCAGACATCTCACAAAACACCAAGGGAGATGGTTTATTTTCAAATACCTCAAAATCATACAATTTTAATGTTTGTTTTTAATATTTATTTATTTTTATCAGGTTATATAGAAAAGAAATGGGTTTATTTTCCTTTTGCTGCATTGTTCTACCCAACACTTTCACAACTTTACCTCAACTCTGGTGCTTCATCTGAAATTCTAGGACAAAATTCATTAAACACGACAGGAGATGGAGCAAGTGTGTAAAAACATGTCTACCTTGTACCCAGGTTTTCTCCCTCTCTTCTTTGGGATCTTCACTCCAGGCAAAGCCCCGGCTGGCGCTGAGTAAAGGTTGTGAACAGTCATCTTCATGGGAGCAGCGTGGAGCGGAGGGCGTCCTCGTTTCCTCCCCGGGATGCGGGGAGACTGCATGTCCACGGGGTCCAGCCTCGGCGGCAGCGATGACAAGTGACTCATCTGTGCAGGTGCTACGAATCAACCAGGAGAGGGAAGAAAAAGAAGTGCTTTATTTTTTGGTGGAGGGGTCATCTGAAGGCAGAGTACCTCATAAACCCCTCCTAAGCACCTCTCATAAAGCAGCAGCGAATGTCCTGTAGGCACACACCCCTGGGTGGGATTCTCCCGACTACACTCAGCTTCTCAAAGTGGGACAAAAGACAGTCGTGGCCATTTCTCTGCGCTGGCTGCAAATATGATATAGGGAAGCAGCTCAGATGGAGAGGTCTCTGTTGCAGGTGAACCCGCTAAGTGAACGCACTAGGTAAACCTAGGTGAACCCACTGCTGTCATCTCCAACTCACATCAAGCAGTTCAGCACAACAAGGCTGCTCTATCTGGCGCTTCTGTGTCTCCGGTGCGTACCTATTTTCCCATCATCAAAGACTTGGTGAGCAACCACAATGACCAACCTGCTCTGAATTCACCATTTCAACGCTGCTTTGATGGGAAAAGGCAACCTGTTGCAGTCCCTCCAGACCTGAATCGTTCTACGATTCAGTGCTTCTGCCATCATGGGTCCGATCATGAAAACCTGCCCCACTTGGAAGTGCACTGGGGGCCGCACTAGAGAACTCTGCAGTGGTTGCAGCATCTGTTCCCATGTGCTTTGGGGGGACTTTTGGACCTGCTCCAGCACGAGCTGCTGTTTCCTCACAGCTCCACACAGCTGATGAAGTCGAGCAGGGGTAATAAAGTGGAATCCAAACCATTTTCTTCTGTCCAAGCTTTTATAAAGAAAACAAATATACAAATATACACAGAGTATCAAGGGGATATGCCACATTCTTCAAAGCAAAGGGCACATGCTAACAAAGGACAAAAAGAAAAGCCTAGATGATTTCACACGTTGTTTCGTTCAGGCACCTGCTTTCCTGACTGTGGACAGAAGAGCAGTCCCAGCCACGATATGCATACAGTGCTAAGCATAGAGGTATTGCCAGTTCTCACGCTTCTGTGACAGGCCTTGCAACAGCTGACACTCTCCATTTCACGCTCCCTCGGGCCAGTGATAACAGAGGGCTCCTTATTCCCCATTTTTAGAGAGCAAGTTTTTCTGCAACCTCTTGGTTACAGAGAAAAGTCTTAAGATGTGATCCCAGAGCACCCTTGAAGGCCAATAAAGCAGAAAGCAACTAAAAAAATATTTATTACTACAAAAAATTACAAACAGTTACAAGATCTATAAAATGCCAAAATCTACAATGGTGACATTTTAAAATCTCATAATTTCAGAACCCAGTAGGATCGGACTGATCAGCATCGATGTTGCTGGTAATGAAAATTAAGCTCCCGCTTGCTGTGCTGGGTTAGTGCCGCTTGATAGGGGGTCTCTGCCTGGTGCAAAGCATCTGTAGCTGGCAGGTCTCTGCGCCTCAGAGGCACATGCTTTGCTTAGGCAAAGCTTTGCAAGCGTGACTGACTGACAAGAAGCTCATTTCTCCAGTCTTATCCCTTCAGTAGTATCCACAGCCTGCCGCCGGATAAGGACACTAAAGTGCTCCTAGCCCTACCCTCCAGTGAACGCGTATGTGTGCAATGTGTTGAAAACTGATCTTTTAGTAACATTAGAGAAAGCTGCTCAGTTCACACAGACCCGTTACATAAGGCAGAAGTTCTCTGCCTAAAACGCTCGTGCAAACGCTCAGTGTCTTGCACCGAATCAGAGCAAGTGCCCTGTGATAAATCTGCAGCTCCTGACTTTTAGCAGCGTGCCCGGGGATGCCGAGGTTAGGTTGCCTAGATGGCTCAGCCAGCTCGACAACAAAGTGAAAACTTGCCATGTCGGTTTGATTTCTGCCAAAGTAAGAGGCTTGTGTGCGTGTGCAGATGAGTCTCCCAGGGCTAAAGGCAGGTTTAACACAGTAGGAGGCAAACAGAAAGGCTCTGCAAATCCTAAGCGTACTTTCTTCCTTGTAGTGCTTTCTGAGGGATGCCCAGTGTGTCTCTTCCACCTCCCAAAACCAGAATCCCCAAGGTGCTATCAGATGGCCATGGGCAGAAATCTTATCTGGGAAATGCAAGGATTGTACTGGATTTGATACAAAAATAATCCAGTGCCAGGAGCACAAATTTTCATTTTTGTTTCCTTTAAACCAAAGTTGGCAACATGAGCTTTCCCAGAGCATCTTCACAGAGGTGAAGGAAGGAAAAACCAAGCAAAGCTGCTGCTTGATATGTGGCACATTTTGATGCTGAGGGTAGGATAAGTGACACCCTTCGGGGCTCGAGCACAGAGGTTCCCCAGCAGCAATACCTGCTCCCTGAAGGACAGATCAGCCTATGGAGCCATGTTTGCCTGCACAGTTTGCCATTTCTCCTCCATGCTTCCGGCTTCTGGAAAGGACAGGGGACCTTCGCCCTGACAGGGCCCTTGCTGGGCCTCCAGCTGCGGTTTGAGAAGGACACAGCTCCCCAGCCTGTGCCTTCACCAAGCCTCCTTGCCCGGGAAGGCACCTTGCATCCACTGTGAGGCTTTCACAGCACCGCACGTTTACGTTTACAAAACAGAACCCATTGCAGTATGTCTCCTGCTTCGCTTTCCCTACATACAGTCCCTGCTGTGCGAGCTCCAGCGATGCCGCTGGGATCCTACATCCTGCATTACAGGGACGTGGGCTTTTCCTGAATGAATAAGTTGTGTTTGGACAGAAGCAGCATCAAGCTCTTGGGCACTGCGGCAATGCCACAAGGGCTGGTATGACTGCATCTCAGCAAAGCCAGAGCGTCAGCCTGGCAAGAGTTCCCAAGAGCCGGGGCAGTGGGGTAGCTCCAACCTCTGCTACCCACCGCCGCGCAGCATCTGCAAAGCTTGTGCCTTCCAGGCAAGCTTAGAGAACCGGATACCATTTAGCAACGAACCGAAGGGAGATAAACCACGAGCTACCAGCAAGACACCGAGAAACACCATGGTACAGACAAACTGGGAAAGCTTCCTGGAAGGGAGATACCTGTATGTTTTGTCCTCGTTCTCCTTCTGAGGAACTAGCTTTGCCATTTCGACCTAGCCTAACCTAGTCAAAGCCTGTCACAAAAGTGACTAAGAATACAAAAGTATTCTTAGTTTAAAAATAACAGCAGGAAACTGCCTTGAGTTCAAGACTTTTCAGTTAATGTAGGGTAGCCATAGAGCAACTTTCTCTTACTTGTCTTTCAGACACATTAGTGACAATTTTGCTTCTAACCCTTCCTCCCACATTCCCCTATCAAACCACAGGCAGGCAATCGCAGAAAAGCACCTCTCCACGCTCTGCCCCACAGGCGAGCACTGTGCAAAGCACCGTCTTGCCAGAGGAGGTGGGAGATGGACCAGGGATGGAGAGGAAAATAAGCCCTAGAGCGATGCTGATGAGTTCTAGGAGGTTTCCAGCAGCACGTGCTTTGTGTTGTGCTTGCCTTGCATCCCGTGCTAGCATGTCTATGGCATGGCCAACACCACAACTTGCTGTACTGACACCTGCACCTGGTAGCTGAGGCACCTTTAGTGCATCTCCTCCTAAGCTGAGTATGTTTGATGGACTGCAAAGACCCTTTCTTAATAAAAATAAAATCCTGCAATAAATGCAGCTTTTAACCTGTGCTCCAGTAACTGCAAGGGCTGAAGGTAAAAATATCACATTAAATTTTATATTGGTAATTCCAGGGGATGATCATTTAAACCTGGTGCAGACCAGGTCTCATGCAGAGCTGTGCCTGAGTTAGCGCAGGGATGGTTCTACCACAGGGAAGGAAGAAGCCATTTGTGCCTTAACCCAAACAAAGCTGCAAAAATATGGTCAAGTAGAAAAAAAGTCCACTCTAAAGCAGCCAAAACAGAACTCCTTATGCTCTGAGTAGAGTTGCTGATTCCAACTGCAAAGATACCCCCGGGTGAGCTGAGCATGAAGAGAAGCTCTGTGCAGAAGCCTTCTTGAGGCACTGAGATCTTTTCAGGTGGCAGCACTTGCAGCTCTGCCTCCAGCTCTTGACTCCTGAAGAGCTTCTCATTGTGCAGTTCTAGGTGCTCAACACGGAATCATTATGGTTGGAAAAGACCTTCAAGATCATCAAGTCCAAGTCATACATAGGTAGGAAGGTATAAACTTTGCCCAAACTTGTGTGGATTTTCTTCAGCTGTTGCTGGAAAGCACACTCTGCACTGCAGGGACCACATCATTAAATGGAAGGGAGTGATTCCTTTTCAGCTAGTAGGGGGAATACTTGTGCCTCCTTCTCTGTGCTCAGCAGGGCAGTGCTTTGACTGTGACCATTCAGAGAGGATGACGTACAGAGCAGGGGAGCAACATGAGAAACGCTGTTTGATCTGGAAGTAGAGCTTTATACCTGAGCGCTCCTCTCGGATAGCTTTGAGGAGGATGAAGTATTGCATGTCTTCATTATGGTGTATGCTGAATACCAAAGCAGCATGGCACGGTACATGAAAGAAAGGCGTTTAATGAAGCAGATGATAGTAGGAATTTTTGCTAATAAAATCACTGAACCCAAATTCTATGCCTGTCCAGATTTGTTTGCCCAATGGCACTGTGCGGAGATCATCCCACACTTGCTTGAAGAAAGACAGGTCTAGCTTGGCATGAGGTTCTCCTATGGTGTGGATGCAAAGCTCCCCTCTTTCCTTACCTATTGCCATGGGGCCTCAGTTGAGAGGAAGCTGTTTCTCTGAGGGACTTTTCTGCCATTTTTTGACACTCACTTGATAAAGACCTTGAGACTCTCCACCCAACAGGGATCTGAAGAGAAAGGCCCATTTTCCCAAGCATTAAAGAAACAAAACCCACAAATATCTGTGCAAGCTGCAGGAACCAAGAGTGAGATTCACCTCACCTAACTTTCAAGGTCAGTTCATTAGTCATCCCAGGATAGGTGCCTCCTCTCATTTCATACACAATCTCCCTTAGATCCTGTGTTGTATCTGACAAAATGTCTTGGGCACCCCAGACCACCTCAAAAGACACAGGGGGACTGTTTTACTAGACTGGATTTAATCATAAGGAAGAATTTGGTAACAGATGAAGACACACAAATGACCATTTTAGACAACGTAGACTAGTTTAGGCTCTTAGACAAATGATGCGCATTGCAGCAGGAAACCCAGCCAGTGCCACATGCTGATTCTCAAGGAATAGTGGGCCAAATACCCTAGCAGCTCTAACCTGGACAAAACAAAACAGTTTCTAGAGTGGTTGAATTTTGCCAACTTTCTCACATTTTAAACATTCTCAATGAGTCCAGAAAAGGCTGTAGAAAATACAATTCCTTTTTTTCTTTTTTTTTCCTGTTGGAACTACCCTCAGGGAGTTATGAACCTTATAGCAAAGAGGCATTTGTGAATACTTCCTTCTTCCATTGAGCAGTGCTGCAGCAAAGCCTGCAAGTGATACGAGGAGGAATGAATGTGTTTTTGTTCTGGCTGTTCACAGCCTGTAAAAACATGGATTTCTAATGAGCTGTAATCTTCTGCTGGAGCTGGGAGCCATCTATCATTTTCTCCCTGCAGCACAGTAGAGATTTAACTCTCCTTGATAGAACTGAACGTAGCAGCAGCGTCCAAAAGAAACGTATGCCTGCATCCATTATCGTGTAGGCTCTGTCGCCCTGGAGCCACCGTTTCAGACAGCGACACAAGGGGTGATGGCAGCGCCGCTGAAGGGTGCGTGGGGATCATTTCCTTCAGTGTAGCCCTTCTGTGCCCGAAACACACTGAGTTTTTTTTTTTTTTTTTTTTTGTTTGTTTGTTTGTTTTTGTTTTTTTCTGCAGAATAAGAATTTAGGAAGCCACAGTCATGTTCTCTCATTTACTCCTAATGGGACTTTTGAACACTTTGGCTCATTTCAACCAGATCTGATGGAGCATGAGAGGAAGGGGTGCAAAGGTTTGAAGGTTTAGTGGAAATACGGGCCTAATAGAGATATGAGAGCCGTACTTGTGCTCTCTCAGATTTAGCTTGTCCTATTAGATGCCAGAGGATGCATACATATAGAGCAAAAGACAAAATATAAAAGCTTTGGCTCTGGAAAAAAATATTTGGATATTAGAACCAGAGAGCTACAAGGAACAAATCCCAAAAAGTAAAAAAAAAAAAAAAAAAGAACACAAACAAACAAATCCAGCACTTTCTCCCTTCCTCTGCTCAGGAAAATGCTTGAGGTTGGTTTTCTAATTGCTCCATGTTTGTCACCTGCTTCACAGCTCCACAAACCAGTGTTAGCATGGCTTACACACCTCTGCTTGGAGCCTTGAACCCCTGGAAAAATCACATTTCTCCTTACAGCTATCTTCAGCCCATGTTTATCCATATGTCTCCAGCTACAGACTGTGCTACAGGTTACATTGCAGGGATGATCATGTGGCACTTTTAAATAATTTGTCAATGGATCAAAAGCCAGAAGAGTTTAAAAAATAATTTTTTTTTCCTTTTTTTCCCCCTTTTTTTTTGTATTTTTTTTCCAAATGTGTCCAAGTGAACATTTTGGCTACAGTACTTTGCATTGCAAGTCACAGTGCTCACACAGGGCAGGCCCTGCTGCAGCCTCCTTCTGAGCTGCTGCAACCAGCCCCTACATGGGTGCGTTTGGTACAGTCACGGTTACCGTGCTGGGGATGGAAAAAGACCGGGTGTAATATAATGAGTCCTGCGCTCTACCCTTCCTTCCTCTTTCTTCACAATCTGTGTGCCTTAATGAAGAGAAAGGGAGCTGGTAAAGAAAAATAGTGCTGGATTCCTCAAAATCAAGGCAAAAAGTACTGGTTTCTTTAAAACCCAGACAAAATGTACGAAAGGTGTTTGCCCCTCTCCTTGTTGCTAGGAGCAAAAGAAAGAAAAAAAAATGATTCCTGGTGTCACTTCTTTAGAGCCTTTTTCTTTTTTTTTAAGTTAGATTCGTCGGCAGTGACAGCGCTGTCCTTGCGGAGGTGTTCCTGTGAAGGATGGCACCCCGGTGACAGCAGGGAGCACGGTGCTGCCGAGCTCCCGTTTGCTTAATGAGCCGCGGGGCCCTGAAGCCCTGGCAGGAATGGGACCCCCAGGAGCAGCGTGGCCAGCCTCTCCGCACCCGCGCACCTTTCTTCATTTGCCCTGACATTTTTGTTGCTGGTCAGTAGCCTGTGGCAGGGAATCAAGACTCTAGTGAAAGAGGGAGACTGCAGGAGAGAGAAAAAAACAAGGGAAAAAATATGAAAAACGGACCCGGAGAAGGCCATATGAGTAGTATGGGTTGCTCTGCTGCCGTGGTCAAACCAAGTGGGTGCCAAAGAGCTGGGAGGAAAACAGAGGTGATTTGCTTGTCTCTCCCATGTAAAATGAAGATGTGCAACTGCTAGTACTTCTTGTGATATTGCAGAGAAATGAGAAGCAAAACAGTGTCTGAGCTCAGTTCACCACCTTGATGGGCTGCAGAGAAGGTGGAGTTCCTCTGGGGTCTTGCCCGCAGGTTGTGGTGCAAGATGAGGTCCCAATAAAAAGACCGAGTCTCTCCCCGCACTACCCCAAGTTCCTCCTGTCTCAGCTCCTGGGCTTGCAGAAATGCCATTTTGCTTTGCTAAAAAGAACATCTTCAAATAGTCTGTGCTGAAATCCTGGGAGGCGGTAAAATAGAGGGTGGCTGGCATGGAGGAATATGCCTGGGAACCATACAAATCTATCCAGGCAAGCTTGGCGGGGCAGGATGGAGAGCTGAGGCTGAGGAATGAGTAGGAACACTTTGGCAATTACTATAAAAGTAGTTACCCCTGAAGACCACCTACGTCAAGACCTGCCTACTAGTCTACACCACTTCATGTCCCACCTGCCCTGTCTGAGTTGAAAGTCCTCCCCTCCCAGCTGGAAGCTGCAAAGTTTCCTAAGGAGGCAGATCCTCTCCCTGCTTCCTCCATGGGTTGTTATCTTTCCTCCATTCAGGAGACAGATAAGACAGTATTGCCCCTGCACCAGCATTTCCCTAGGAACAAGGCAGGGCTGCAGTCAGGTGAAATTACCTCCTGAGGGCACATGGCACACTTCTCCTGCCTCTGGCTATCTCTGGTCTGGGACCACATCACTTTTCCAATGACAGGAAGAACAGTAATGTAGAGAACACCCCCAAACTACCAAGCCTGATTTCCAACATCAGGATCCTCCAGCCCCAATTCACCCAGATGAAACCCTGTGCTGGAGATACAAACATGCCCAAGACATCTGCTATTAATTTGTTAGATGACATTGGAACAGATCTTTTCATAAATGCACGAGTGCTTGTCCTTATTGGACTTCAACATGTAAAACTGAGATCGAATGACACCATATCACAGGCAATTAAATTGAATTGGGATTTGTGTTTCAGCAGGTCCAGTTTTGCATATTCGATCAAGTGATGGTGCTCTTGTTACTGGTCACCCACTTTGCCTGTGTAGCTTGGAGGCTGCTTTGCAAAAGTCCCATCCTGCCATTAGCTCTGTTACTAGAGAGCTCACTCCGCTAACAAGCAAACCCTCATTGAGCTAAAGGCACCCAAAGCGTTCTTATTTATCCCCACCTTTAGACCAGCAAAAAAGAGGCAGCTTCTCTTTTGAAATGCAGTTACTTTCTCATCTTTTTTATGTTAAAGAGAAGCCAGATGCTTTCATCACTGATAAGCCACAGAGTCTTTCTGCTAGATGATAAATTTTCAGGGGCAAAGATTTGGAACAAATGAATGTGAAATGAACAACATTTATATTATGGCCAATTCATTTCTCCAGCTGAGTCTATAATTGCCTGATACTCATATTTTTTCCCTCTTGCCTTGTCTAGGAATGCTCTTCTTTTGTAACTGCTTCACTTTTTTCTTCCTTTTTTACAGTTTTCTATAGTTTTTACATTTATGGGACATCTTCAAGCAGTGTCTGCAATAAATGGATAAGCATCACAAAACTGTCAGCTCAATTCAGAGCTGACAGGAAGGATCCAGCTACGGAGATAAGTTCCCTGAACTGCTTCCCCTGCTTCTTTGAACCAGCCATGTGTTGTCCCTCCTGCAGGGAAAGGGAACTGGACGTGTATATCCAGCAGGAGGGAGAACTAGGTACTGAACTTGGAGAGGGCCAATCAAGTCAGATGGTGATAGAGAAAAGAAGTGCTGTCCCAACACGTCTGCCTCTGCCTTGACACTCTTTGCCCTCTCACTACACAGAGTCCCTCCTGGGAGCTCTTGGCGTAGAGCAAGGTAAAGGATTTTGTGTACATCTCCAGGAGGCCATGGAGGAGATGATAAAATAGAAACAGACAGTGCAAAGGCATTCTCACCAATGTGTTAGCAATAAGCAATGTGCAAGCATTTGTGATGTTTAGACGGATTTCTTTGGTGCACAGTACAATAAGAGCTGGGTGGGAGCTTTTGGATTCTTCCAAGGGAACATTTTCAAGAGTGCCATGTTCAGGATTTTTTTTTTTTTTCTGGAACATCTACCTTGTACCAGGATGGACTGTCAGGAAAGCATGAGGGAGCTTGCTGACCAAGCTCCCTCGTGCAGGGTGACCAGTGTTTCCTGCCAGGGCACGTCCTGGCACATGGGGTCCCAAATTTGGGTCCCCATCACACTCAGGACCAACAAGAATCTAACTACAGATACACAACTAAACAAAACAGGACTGCAGGACTAACCTCCATCTCCAGGGCTCAAGGGCACAGCAGAGCTTGTGTCCACACTGCTAGGGTTGTCCCCATGTAGCAGATTTGCCCTGGGACACCTGGATGGAGCAGCATTGAAGAGAGCCAGCAGGATGTTTGTATTAAGCAGAGTGGACAAGGCTGGGAGTATTTCTCCCCCTTTCTATTTTCAAAGGGGGCCTCTCTTCTCCTTTGTGCTCAGGTGGTCCTTTGATGGCAGACTGTTACCTAACTTGAGGACGTAGTTTCTCATCATCACAGCAGTCCCATGTTGTGCAGATTCACTACAGGGAGATGCCACCCCCAGCTCTCGCACTGGATACGTGTGCACTAACTAACTGAATGGTTTTCTCACACAGTTCCAAAGGGCTGCGATTCAAGCCCAATGTGAATTCCATCTCTAAAACACTGTCAGGACAATAATCTGCTTCCTCCTCAGCTCTTCGTATGATATCCTCAGCCTTCTATAACTTTTGCTGTGCCAGGACCACCCTGAGTTGTATGAACATCAGTGAATTATGCCTGTAAGAAACAGAATCTCGGCCTGAACTGAGCCCTGGTATTTCCTACCACAAGACTTTATGCTTCATGCAAAGGGGATTCATCTCCATCAGCAGCAGTCTCACCAAGTCAGTGAATCTTCCTACCTGAGGGTTAATACGTGTATTTTGAAAAAAAAAGGCTCCCACCTGGGTCTATTCCCTCTGCATTCGCCCAGCAGATGTTTCGCAGCATACAGAGCAGCCTTCTAAAAACAGGTCAACATCTATCAGGTAACTTACAGCCAATATTTTGAGATCACCGAGATGAAGGTGGAAAAGCAAAGCTCAGAGGCTCTTCCTTGCTGGTGCCCAGTGTGGCACTAAGTGTTTGCCCCCCCTTGCTCTCCAGCATCCGTGTTCACCACTGGCTGCAGGATGATGGCTCTCCTATGCCAATGTACTCGGGTAGATCGGCCGCAGCAGCTGCAGCTCTGCGTCCCTAGAAATAAATTAACTCCCAAATCTGAAGAACTGATATTACAAAAGTCGATAGGGAAATATCTTTCCTTAAACACAGGGCAGGAGTTTCACACATTTCTCACATAAGATTATCCTTATTCCTTGGGGACCCGATTCACTTTTATATTACATTTTGAGATATAATACTTATAAAAGATTCATTCTTCTCTCACATAAAGTGCAGTAGCTCTTATGTTTCTGTCTTTAGAGACTTCAGGGACTGCAGTTTCCAAAGATGCTCAAAGGTTTTATTCCCATGCACGGGAGAGATGTTTATATGCAAACTACATTTTAACACTGAAATTGAATGACATCATAACTTAAAGGAAAATGATTTAATGATTAAGTTCAGAAACAAGAAGAGCATCTGTATCGCTTGCTGGAGTCTGAGGCATTATACAGGACTGCTAGGGACCTGGACAGTCACAACACTGCCATCCCTTTCTGCTGCTGAGGGGAACCTCCAATGCTGTAGAAACTTGTGGGTAAACTCACAGTGACCACAGAGGATGAACACCCGATATCCCCTAACATCCCCTAACTCTGTAACCTGAATTAACCTAACTACCTGTCAAGGGCTCTCTGAGATAACTTTTACACTCACTTCACAAGCGACAAGGTGAGGCCACATGCCAGCATCATGCCCACGGCAGCGGCCAAGAGCAGAGCAAGGGCTCAGGTCATCGGCGTGACGAAGTCCCAGCTGTTCCACCGTGCAGAGCTTGGCTGGGGCACCTTGCCCTCACACATCCTGCCAGCTCTCGTCCTTAGTATTCCTCCCACCCAAACTGCGCAGGCTCAAGGAGCTGGCTGGGCTGTGCTTGGGGCCACCAGTTGTGACTTAGGAAAGATACACCTCGTCTTTTGGAACACAAGCCCCGGATGTTCACAGTTTGCATGGACAACCTCTCCTTGAGAAAGGCTGCAGATGGCCATCGAGAGGCAAAGTAGACACATTTGGAATAAAAAAAAATGCTGGAACTAAGATTGAAACATGAGAACGCGTCACGACTTGTTAGTAAAGCTTGACTACCTGTGGCAAGGGAGTTAAACTTTACCAGCTCTAGCTGTCTAATAAAGCATATACCATGCAAGAGTTAAGTTTGCCACAGTCAGACAGTCTGATTACATCTCTCATTCATTTTCTAAATAAACACACTACTTTCACTTTGCAGAATTGTTTTCATACTTTGCCCTCTACAACAAACCGCCATTTCCTGTTTTCTAGATTATTTTTACACTCTGTTTAGCAACAATTCTGTTTTCATCGCCTACAAACTTCACGCTCAGGACAAAAACACTCCAACTGATTTGTATGTAATGGTGTACACACCCTGGGCAATATATTTTGAAAAACTTTACAGCATAAATGTCTGGAGTCACTGTTTTGACTCTCTTAAAAGAACTACTGAACAGGTGAAAGGCATTGTTGAATGAATTTTCTGATAGTTTGTCCTTCAAAGTGCCAACTAGTAGGAGGAACACTTCCAAGCAAGTTCAAAGAGGAGCTAATGGGAATTTCTCAGGCACAGAATGGAAAACATTCACAAGCTGAGACCCCATGAGATCCACTGTGCGCTGGTAAGCGCACAAGAAACATATGCACCCTTGCCACCCAATTTCAGCCCCCAAACAGTGCTGTGCAGGACCAGTGAGGAGATCATACTGCACACCCTTCCCCTGGCTTAGTGGTTCTGCAAACATCATTATTTTGCCTTTTTCTTGTGTCTTTATCATCAGATTGGCAATATGTGTCCAGATTGGTAAAGTCATCTACTCCTGGCTTCATTTATTTCAGCTTCCAACTGATTGGGACGACAGCGCTGATGTTTTCACCCTACATGAATCACTGGAGAAGCTCAATTGCAGTCAATGTGCCTGTTGGTGACGGGGACACTGGGCGAGCATAAGGAACACGGAGCATCTCTCTCTGCCTTTCCCTTTCTTCCTTCATGTGGGCACCCCTTGTCATTCAGGGACACGCTATAAGACTTTGGGGACAACACAGTGCTCAACATGATTAGTAACGAAACTCTGTAATAGAAGAGCAGAGGAAAAACAGCAGTTTGAAATGCCCATTGTACCTCTCTTGGAAATCAAAGGTATTCCCTAAATGCCAAAGGATCAGATGTGTTCCACACTGCCAGAATAAGACGAGCAAAGTGCACCGCTGCAAATTCCTTCCCCTGCATTTTAAAGCCAAAATCAAATGTACTATTTATCAGAGTAATTCATGTGGGACCAAAGACCACCAATGTCATCATTACACTCCAAACTCTTTGGCTCAAACTACATACTCTGCTCAGAGTTATCCTCTTTCCCCTCTCACTCTCCCAAACTCCTGTTCTTTTATTATCTCTGAGAAGAGATGATTTTAATCGAATTCTCATACTTCATTCAGAGAGATGTCCCATGCTTGCACAGAGCCTGCTGTGGCACCGTGCCATGCACAGTGCATGATGAATGAAGCCCTGCGAGTACCTGGAGAGTTTGGAGATTTTATTTATTTCATTTTTCTATCCATGGTCCCTCTGCTTGCCTCTTTTTCACACCCCCATGCAGAGCACACTCTCTCGGTCTTCCCAGTGCATCGTTTCTCTCTTCACACTTTAATGTCCTTTCCTTGACCAGAGCGCTTCCCACTGTCCCCAGATTAGCATTTGAAATCCGCACAGTGATTAGGGCTGCAGGCAAATGTCACCTTTTCAGGGGCTGATTCATGCGTTTATTCCCCTGTTGCCTAGTAATGGTAAAAAGTTTTGCTCCATCTCCCAGAGTTACTAACAGCAATCGGTAAAAGTCTCTGAGCAGCAACACGTCTTAATCCGAGAAGAAGGGAAGCTCCACTCACAGCCTGGGACACAGGGCTGAGCCCATGGCATGCTCAGGCAGAGGAACCAACCCCAGTTCCTCTGGGTTTCTCTTACCAGAAAAGAAAATACAAACAAGCCTGAGGTACAGAGCAACTGAGATGGATGAACCAATCTTGCAAAAGAAACCAGCAACATTGTTAAAGAAAAATTTGCAATTTTGATCTTTTAGCGGGATCAGAAAAAGAGAAGTTAACGAAATGTGGTTAGAAGCGGCATTTCATACTTGCAGAAGAAACAAGAAATGCCAGTGTGAACTCTACCTTCATGGCCATATGCTGCCCTTGCTGATAGAGGTACCGTGGTGGGAAACGGGAGGGTTTGGCCGCAGCAGAGCCCTGTGCTACCCAAAACGGGACTGTAGCTCCCTAGGGTTACTGCACAGCGCTATGAGTTTGCTCTCATAGCGCAAACTGAAGTCACGCTGGCTTAGTGAAGAGCATGCATGTTTATTTGCACCCATTTTAATCTTCTTACCCAAATTCAGCGAAATCTTTCTGGTGCCTAAAGCATTTCAGCACCTGCAACCTTGCAACAAGCAGCTGGGAAACCTGAGGTGCCAGCAGCGGTGATGGGCGATGGGCTGGGAATCACTGGCAGAAATCCCGCAGCAGGTCGGGTCCCCATCTTTGGTCATGGTCCAAATCCCACCCTCCTTCCCCATTGCACCCCAGCCGAACCCATACATGAGTTTGGGCTGCAGTGTGCAATGTGGAACAGGAAGGGCCGGGAGGAGGCAGCTGTGCGTTCAGATTGCAGACTGGGTTTAGGATATCAGAGGTGAGATGAAGATGCTCCTGGTTTGCCAAGCGACCACATTTTATCTGAGGGGAAAAAAGAAATGCAGCAAAACTGCCATGACATTTTTACTGTCCTTTTCACAAGTAAGCTCAATGAAGCCTTCTCTACCTCCCAGGGTAAATAAATACCTGTATCAGTCACTGTTCTGGGGAACCCTGTTACTCCATGTGGTCTAACCAGACAGAGATAAAAGCCTGGTGCAAGGTTAACGAAGCTCACCTAACCAAATCTTTCTGTTTTTTAGCAATGACAAGCAATTTTGTCTCTTCGTCAGTTCAATCTTGGTCGCTCTTGTCAACGGAGACTAGCACTGCTGATCATATAAAAATTACGGGTAAGGATAAAATATCAATAATTCTTTCGACAATATTGCCTCCCAATTTAATAATCTCACTTAATTAGAAACCAGATGTGGCAGCTATGGCAGGTGAATTTAATATAGCTACCTGGAAGCCCCGAAATCCCGGCAATATCCCTGCTTCTAATATTCTCGTTAATAAAAAGGTGCAGGTTTGGCACAGGCGCTTGCTTGCCGGTCCCCACAGGGACAGCTCTCTGCAGCCCTGCACAGAACCTGCCGTCTTACTGGGCTGTGCCAGTGGCTGGTGTAAAATGTGGGAGAGTGTCCATGCCCGGGCACGCCAGGGCCAGGCTGCCCGTCCTTGCACGCGCGCAGGTTTGCGCCCGCTCTGGGGAGCAGCGCGAGGTGGTGGAGCCGTGTGGAGCCAGTGCCCCTGCACATAAGTGCCAAATGGTGGCACACCTCTTCTTTCTTCTGGCTTTTCCCCAGTTTTCATGGCTTGGCCTGAGAAGAGGGATTTGGACTCAACGACCATTTGCTGCTATGCAAAACTAAAGTCCCCCAACAGAAAAGCCTGGAGTTTGCCTGAAAACACTGCTTGTGCCCAGGGCTCGCAGCAGCCCAGTTACACCTTGGAAGATCGTGTATTTGCCCAACAGAGCCACAGCCACAGAAATGTCACCTTTGCAATCTTGCCCAGGGTTGCAAACCCTGACCTGAGAAAGGGTTCATTGGAAAAGGAGGACGGCATGACCGAAAGGGGAGAGCAAGGCTTCAACCTGCTGCCAGGGGAAAAGAGAGGCAGGAAGGGCACGTTGAGACAGAACCCTGTCCTCTGAGAAACGCTGCAGCTTCAGCTCACTGGGAGCCATGGATTTGCACCTTCAGCCTGTGGGCTACCTCTAACATTCATTGCGAAATTCAGTCAAAACCACCGCGGCAACCCTGATGTTGGGAGTAAACCATAAACCGGGCTGCGGGGCCTGAAACCAGGTGTGCGTTTGCAAGCGAATAACGCAAATAGCTGCAGAGGAAGCAGCAGGGCTGAGGTAACAAACTTTGCCGCCCAAAGTTTGTGTCCCGCCTTGCACGTGGCTCCAAGCTACACTGAGGTACAGCGAGAAGGGATCCACGGCTTACAGACAACTGAGTATCAGGTTGCTTTTGAGCGAATAAACCATAGTGAGCAATATGTATTTACATACATTATGGGCTATATTGCCCCCCAGAAGTGTAGGCGATTTGCGTAGATAACTTCCATCGGCGTTAAAGGGAGCCATTCCCATAAATCCTCCGCGCGCTAATGGCCGAGCAGCCTCCGCCGCGGAGCATTTCGTACCGCCGCGTTTAGCGAGTGCAATATGAACGCGGCTGACTTAATATGCAAATAAATTCAAGTATTTACTGAGCCATAAGAGAGAGTTACTAGGCACATCCCTCATCCATCGTTTATAGGGAAATAGATGGAGGCTGCCAGATGAAATCAGGAGATAAATGCTATGAACGATCTTTTCTCAGGCAACAGGGGCAAGGATACGGAGTCTCCACATATACATAAATAACGATCATAAGCAGTTTCTTGAAAATGTTTTCTCCTCCGCTTATTTCTTCTGTGTGTGTGTGTGTGCACAACTGCACTGAGGTCATTCTTTGTTATATTGATGCTCCCCGTTGTGGCATTGCAGCCCCTCCTGCCCTTGCACTGCTGGGGGCAGAGTGGGGCTCTGAGTTGTCCTGGGGGAGCTCAGAGCCCTCCCAGCAACCTGGCAGCTTCCCGAGCTGCAGGAATGCACCACGCTTGCCTTGGGAATGTGATCCACCCCTCGCATCTCTCCGTTTCCTGGCTCCAAAATGTGGGCCCTTCCTTCCTGCAGTGGCATCTTGTCCAAAAAAAAAAAAAAAAGCTTAAAAATGAATCAAGTATCTTATGGCAGAAGCCCCTCTTCAGCTGCCCGTGTAAGGTTTTGGAGATGCCAAACCAATGGACTTTTGTCTCCCACAAGACATGGAGCCAATCGTTATGTCTTCTTACTGGCAACATATGCAGTACCCCTGGCTCATTCATTTAATTCTTTCAGATGGGATACAAGGAGTAATCCTCTATCCCCACGACGCCGTTCACTAGGTGGTTTGTATGCACATACATGCTCATGGAGATGCCTGCTTAAAAAGTCCTCACCTACCCTAGACCGCCGAGCACATTGCTACGCCCACTGCGTGCTGCAGGTCTTCTCTTTGGAGCCCAGGCAAGACCCGGGCTCTTTTCAGGAGTACCAGTGACTCTTACATCATTTCTCTCTCAGACTTTTCTCTCTCCTGGTTGTACCAATAGGTGCAGTCAGGACTAAACCTAGGATTTATACTTGGGAAATCAGATTGTGCTACACAGCAAAGTCGTATAGAGGAACCCCAAGATAAAAGCTGTTTTGGCGCACGCTGGCAGTCCTGCGCTCCCTCCTGCTGCCGCCCTCCTCTCTCGCCTCACAAAGTGCCTCCATCCCCCTTATGGATGTGGCATGACTGGCCTGCTCTGATGCTCAAAGACACCCTCTCTGGACCCATCCTTGAGGCGCTGTGGTACCCAGTGGCACCAAGGGACCTGGAGGGCTCGTGTATGATCTTGGGTCCCTTTTTCAGGAAAAACTTTAGAGAAAAGCAGTGGTGCCTGTAGAAATTCCCCAAATAGTCCATTGGATGTGTTTGGCGTGTCCCAGAAACCTGCCGTCGCTGAGGTACGGACGAGACGGCCATCGAGTGACCCCCGGGATCTAACCTCTGAGGGCCGGGGACAGAGGGGGTCTGCCCTGCAGCTGAGGTGGGAAGGAGGAGAGGAAGGTTCTGCCCCCGCGTTTCCTCGAGCTCCTCCGCACCTCCTGCCACCGCAGGCGGCCCTGCCTGGTGCCCCTCGCCAGCCCCACGGGCATGGGGGCAGAAACACGGCGGGGTCAGGGGGGGCGCAGCTCCTGGCCCCGCTCCTCCCGCACCACGAGCGTCACCTTCCCCGCGGGGTCGGGATAAATCGCAGGCCGCGCGGGCGAGCTGCTGCGCCCGAGGAATCGCTCATCCATCAGCGTAACATAATTACACATCCACATCGTCCCCGGGCAATTCTTTATTCCGGCCAAATTTACACTAGTTCCTAAAGGGAGCAGTCAATCTTAATGAGTGACTTACCATTTTATCGTCTTTCTAAGATTTTATTAAAAAGAAGAATATCGGGAGTTGAGATCTTTAATTAGTAGGGTTTAACCCTGCCTTTGCTGTGCGTCACCCTTCCTTTTGACAGTTCCTTCCTTCTCATCAAGGAGAAAATGTGGTGCAAAGATGCGAGATCAGATTGCAAATCATTTCCAGTGTTATTAGGCAATAGCAAGTTTAACTAGTAGGTTTTACGCACCCGTATACCGTGATGCTGCTTCTGCAAAGTACCGCATCGTCCCCTGGCATGCAGTCACGCAGTTGTGTGTGAGCTTTGCTTTAAGATACAGCAAAATAAAGCAAAAATTTTGCTTCCTTTGCACAGGAAAACAATTCCGCATAAGGGAACACACTATCAGAAAAATAATACAAGTCGCTCACTTTTCCATTTAAGGTAAACCTAGAATATTTTTCTTCTTTGAGTAAAACAGTTATTGCTAATTCGCATGAGAGGGAAAGCTGTGGTGACCATCACCTGTTAAATAATGTTGCTGCTCTTAATGGTCAGCTGGGGAACTCAGCCGGGAGTGTTTTATGCAAATAAAACTGACTCCTCCTTTGCACCATTTTAAAGCTGTAGGGAGAGAAGTGGGTCAAACTTTCAGGGAAATTGGGGTGTTTCTTCTTCCTCTTATATTTTTGCATCAAAAAAAGAAAGAAAAAAAATCACAATGCCGTTGAATATGCTCTATGATCTAAATATCACTTGGGACAACAGAGCTTTATGGACTTTCGTGTTCCTGGTCCCTCAAGTACAAAAATTTCGCTTTACCCAACCTTTAATAGGAGTTCTACTTGTCTTACTCTCACCCAGTATTTCCACATGGTTTTCCTTACCTGAACCTATTTTTATTCCCCTGGTTTACACAGTGTCCCAGCAGTTCACAGGTAGGGAACAGCATTAAAGTACCCAGCATGTTTTTAAGCTGATGCCAGACACAGTTAAACAGCCCCTTCCATGAGCTCCCGTGGCACGGACTGAGCCCACGGGAGGGCAGGAGCCCCTGGGCACCTCACCAGTCGGAGCCTGGTCTCCTGCAAAGGAATGGGCTTTATTTAACTGCAGGACTTCTCGTGGCCTCCCGTCGCGGCCAGGTGCCGTCACAAATCCTTTTCTTCATGGACCACGACAGATCTTTTTATTTCTTTTTTCTCCTTTTTCTTCTAACATTACCTTAAATCAGGGCCAGGGTGGGGGGGAAGCCTGAGAGGAAGAGCTGCGGTCAGATCAGATCTCAGCCTCCTGAAGCTTGGGGTACCACCCACATAAACCCAGCATTTGTTTTTTAACTTCTTTTTTTTTTTTTTAACTACCAAAAAAGAGTTTCTGTGGCAAGCACAAAGCTAAGGGAATGGCTAAGAAAAAATATAATAATAAAAAACATCTTAACTATAGTTTCTTCTTTGGATTATCATGGTCAGCACTAAGCATCTGTACAGCTGTGCTTTACCAGTATGCGAGAAAACCACATATATATGTGGGATAACATATTGTTTGCCCAGCTTAAAAAAAGAAAAAAAAAAGGCTGCTGCCTCACACTCATTTTTTTTCTACAAAACTTAGAAAATTACTTAAACTAAACATTTTCAATAGCTCTAAGAAATAAGAGAAATAGTAGAGTTTCTGTGCTACATCAACATGGCATTTGGCAAGGCAAATGTATATATATATCCTCTGCAGAGTTCCTGATCTAAGAAGTCAGAAGTCAAACTTTTTATTTGTGTTGGTGGAAGGTTGGTTTTCTGGTCACTCTTCCCCAATATTATGCTAAAAAACACATGTCACTGCAAACCTTTCTCATTTCACCTGTGGGTCATCTGTAGGGAGAGAGGACTGGGAGACACCTCATCTAAGTAAGATGGCAAAATGAGAACTTTTTCTCTCTCTCTTTTTTTGCATCCCTTTTAATGAATGAGTTTTGCATTCCCCTTGCAGAATTTCTTGCAAAATTTCAGAAGTCAAGAGTCACCCTTGGTGGAGGAGCACCGGGGCAGGAGCCGGCAGAGCTGACAGGAGATGCACCTGCACTTGCAGCGCATCCAGGGGCTCGGAGCTTTTCTCACCGTTATCCCTAAAAGCCCTGGGAAGATCGGCGCAAACCGCATGGCTCCAGCATGTCCCTTGTGCCCCTCGCAACTTGGGTGCCTCTTGCTCCAGGAGGCAAAAGGGAGCACAGGCACAGTCCTGCTTCCTTCAGCTCCCAGCCAAGGACAAAACTCCACCTGGCAGATGGGTCCAAGCTATAAAACATTACTATTGCTAGACTAATAGCTTTTTGAGCCATGCTAACAGCCAAAATCTGGCTAGTAAATACTGCCTGCTACACACAGCACAAGATGAGCTGCCTCTAAAACAGAAGAGACAATTACCTGGCCAAAAGAATGTAAAATGCCACTGGGATACCGGCGTTTGAGAAAGCATGGAGCTGCTCTGCACGCGGAGTTGGCGGTATCCAGAAGTCCGCAGGAACTAGTGCATGCACAGAGCGACCCGCGCGCCCGCGCACCTGCCCCGCACGGCACCGCTCCTGCGGATCCCGCTCCTGCGCTCCCGGAGGCGACGCGCGCGCTGCCCTTACCTGCGGCTCCCGGGAAAACCGCGTCTCTAGAGAGCCCGGGCTGCGGGACCCCGCGCGCAGGTGACGCTCGGCGCGCGCACCGCAGCAAAAGCCATCGCGCGGCTGCCCGCGAGCGCGGCGCACGCCTCCCGCCGCTCGGCTCGCCAGCTGCAAGCGTCTCATTAGCCTAATGCATGCAGCGCGGGCAGAAAACTCGATTCACCATAGCTACGGCAATGAATTTCCATTACGGTGACAGCTTCGACCACATCATGTCCGGAAAAGCAGCCAACCGCTGCCGCTCGAGGAGCGCACGCTTCCCACGCGCCGCGCGCGGAGGCCTGCGCCTGCGGTGCCTTCCTCCTCACAGACAAACTCGGGAAAATTTGCCGTTCACTTTCGCTGCAGAGCCCCACGAGCCGAAAGGTAAAGGCTTCCCCGCTTGTTTTTTTTCCTCCCCCCACCCCGCCACCGAACAGCAGTATCTTTCGCAACCGGGCGAGTGGCGCCGCAGCGGGTGCTTTTGCAACATCTCTGTTTTAGCTACCCCTCCTCCGTTGCCATGGAAACCGGCCTGCATCAGCGCCCCTTTGTCCCGGCGCCGCTCACCTGAGCGCCGGGACCCGGCGCGCGCGGGCGGGCGGGCGGCGCGCGGACT
>JAWLRI010000070.1:1837050-1892766 GCA_034781795.1 Crypturellus tataupa
CCTCCCCGTGCCCCCTGCACCCGGAGCGCGGACGCGCCGAGGGGCGGCCCAGGGAGCAGCCGCCGCGCGCGGCCCCGCACGCAGACCTGCCCTGTCTGAGGGCAGCGGCGGCGTCTGCATCGCTCCTCGCTGCGTTTCGGGCCTCGCCGGCACCTTGCTCACCTAGCGCAGCACGAGAGGCGATCAACCAAAGGGGAAAAAAGAAAAAGCCCTATGGTACACACAATAAATAACAGGCAGTAAATAGGGATCATCATAACACCGTCGAGCTCCATTGACTCTACAAGCCCAAACCGCAGCAGCGACGGGGGCTGGCGCGGGTGCTCCCCGCTGCCCGGCTCGCTCGCCCACACACCCTTCCTCAGTACTCGGGGCAAGTGCATCCCGCACCCCTCTTTGTGCCTTTGAAGAAATAAAATGGAAAGTAATTGAGGAGTTGGGTAGACCCAGCAGGAAAAAGCCTGCCTTTTTTTTTTTTCATATATATGAAGTCAACAGATGGTTTAGGTGTGAAGGTATGTTCCCAGCCCAGAACTGGAGCCAGTTTCATGTCTTCTACCAGTTTATGGATGCCACCGAGTTTGCAAGCAGGCCAAGGAAGCACCAAAGTGCTCTGCAGCCCGACCCGTGTCGTGGCCGAGTCCCGTATTCACCACCTCTCCCTCCCCTGATTTCCGAGCAGGTTTTGCTCAGCTCAAGAGCACAGAAACCTTTGGCCTGTGATCGCTGCAGGGTTATTTGGGAGCCTCAAATGCAGGGGCAAAGACGCCCAGCTGGTTCGAAGGCAGCGGATCTGCTCACCCAGCACGTTCCTTCCTCATCCTCAGTGAGAAGCGCAGGAAGGGTCCGAGCTGATGTCAACAGCGGCAGGACCGTTCCCGCTTGAGACGTTATTTTCCGTTTTCAGCATTTTTTTATTTACAATCTTTGCACTATAATCTCTGCTGGCCTTCACAGGAAAATTAACATGTGAAAATCCTGCTTCTCCCTGCTGAGGGGAAGGAGGAGCTGAACACTCACCTTCTCTTAACAGACACGTGCTAATTTTGGCAATTGCATGGGCTAAAAAAAAAGGGCAAAAATAGCCCCATTCACCAAAAACATTTTTAAAAGGCTCCCTTTCACTCTCAGCCTTCCAAGTCCTGCTCCGGTGTTGGCTCTGCTGCTTGCTATCACAGGCAAAAGAAAAAAAGAAAAAAGAAAATTAAAAAAAAGCACCATTAATAAACTCCCACAGATTGTCATTTTATTCCGAGAGCTACCCCGTAATTTAAATAATTCGATTCTTTAAACAATTACATTCAATTACCGTTCAGGTTTCCAGCAAATTGAGGTGAATGGGAAAGGAAATGAGATATCCCCCAAGCAGGCGACACAGGCGGCCCGGGCGCCTGCTCCTGCACAGGGCACCGGGCGCCCGCTCCTGCTCCGGCTCCAGCTACGGCCCATAAGTGCGCAGCGGGGATGCCCCTTCGCACAGGGAGGGCACGCGAGCTGGGAGGGTTTCTGAGAACCGGAAAGGAGCCAGTTTTATATCATATTAAAACAAATGCGATAAATGGATGAATGAAAGGATAGCAGTGACGCAAGAATCCTAAGGGGTTCTGTTTTGAAGGTCTTTCTCAAGTCACCCCAGTTTCTGCAGAAGAGATCTGGGCGGTCAGAAGGGTCTGGGCAGAGATTAACACAAAACCCTCTAGATGAGGGTTTTTTCCTTGAATTACTCCTCTATTTCTCTACTGCTATTACACCCATCCCTGGCCTCCCCAGGCACTTTCCCAATGAAACACCTCGAGCAGCTCCCTGCTGCGTGGTGGGAGATCTCAGGCAGCAAATCCTGCTCTGGTGGAAAACATCACCGTGTTTTTTCACTGATTGGTGACATTTGAATGTTAGATCCCAGAAGTCCTTCAGTTACAATGACAAAAAAGGGAGAAAACTGGGGACTTTGGAACATGTGGCTTAACGTGCAGACACGGCTGCTCAGGCTTCCCAGGCCACAAGGAGCACCCATAACCCTGTCTTCAGCACCAAAAGATGCTGCTCTGGGGCCCACCCAGCAATCGCTGTGTGACCCAGTTGCACAGAGAAACGTCTCCCACAGACTGAGCACTTGCTCACACACCCAAGCCTCATGGCAAGCTCGGTCCAACGGTGCCACCTCCTGCCTGCTGCGATAGGAGCGCCGCATCTCACTAGCTGCCCCGTCAAAGCAAGCCTCTAGCAACCACCACATACAACTTTTTATAAAAATGCGCAAGCCCGGTAGATTTTTCTCCACAGTTAATGAAGTAGTAAAATATATCAATATATGCAAAAGATATGTTTGCATAGTCATTTGCCTGAATTCAATAAAAATGTAGAATCTGTCTCTTTCAAAATCTGCTGTAATTATCTTTTTCTCCTGGCAAGTGCTAATTTTAGCCTGCACCCATGCATAATCATACTGCAGCGTAGCGGGTTTTAGATCACACACACCGCTGTAACTCCCAGGTTTTTATTAGACGTGACGCTGGGCAGCCACGCACGGCGGGGAGCTGTTTGCATGGAAACCCAACCAAGAAACATCCCCCCAGCCACCCCGGCCTGTGCGGTCATGGGTTTTCCCTACCGTCCCAGGAAGCCTCATGTGATGCAGGCGTCCCTCACGATCTCCCAGTATTTTCTCATTTTCTGCTAACGAATGCAATACAAAGGTCAAGTTTTCCTTGGAAAATCGTGCATTTTAGTGTGTTCCTTACAGAGAGCCGCTTGGAGAGCCAGGCACTTCGCAGCGAACGCCTGGCTGTCCAGGCGGGAAGCACTGTGCGAACACGCACACGTAGGACACACCAAAACCAACCCCCGGCTCCGCTGACACGGAGCCTCATGGAAATGAAGCCCCTCTCCTCGGTCAGAGCTGGGTGACCTTAGCGTGCTGCATCACTACGTGCTAACGTGCTAAAGTCCAAGGCTAACCCCAGCGTCTGAGGACACCTGAGGCAGAAAAAAAAAAAAAAAAAGAGTGGTGAATTTTGTATTTTGGATCCTAAAAACATCTTCTGTTGCAAAGACAAAAAAATGGAACAAACAGGGGACTTTGGAACTTGAACAAAACATTTGCTTCTTTCTTAGCAATTTTTCACAACCAAACATAAAGCTTTTGCCGAAACAGTCATTATTCAAGTGGGGAAAAAAGAAAAGCCTTAGTTGTATCAATTTATATGGACAATTGTTGGCCACTAGATTACTCACTGGAGAGCAAAACAAATCCAGGCAGAGAGTTTAAAGCACAACCCCAAGAGCAAAGAAATGCTGCAGCCATTTCTTGTCCCGTCCCAGCCCATCCAAGCACGAGCAGACAGGATGAGCTGAGGGGCAGACGTACAAATATACAGATTAAACAGGGCTGCCACCTTTCCAGGGCATCAGGTTTGCTCTCCGGGTGATAGGCACTGGTAGCACCCTGTTTAGGGTGACGACAGAGTTCAAATTGGGCTTCTGGAGGTCCACAAGACCAGAGAGAGGTGAAGAAAAGCAGTGAATTACACACAAAATATTTCAAGACAAATTTACTGCTGGGAAAAGAGGGCATTTCAGAGGGAAACCTTGGGAACGAGAGCCATTATGTGGTAAATAAGGACTTGGGTAGCTAAATACAACTTCCCACTTACAAAAAGCCCGAAGGATGCCTATGTAGGGAGGGCTTCTTTCCTCCTTCAGCATTTAAAAATGCCAAATCCAACACTAGTGCTTAAGATCAGTTTCCGCACAGGGCAGTTGATGGATATCCTTGGTCTGGAGCAGACTCCTCTCCAGAAAGCCCTCACAGGGATCCGTCATCGCTGTAGAAAGGGCAAGGAGCCGCCGTGCCGGCTGCGGCACCGCCGTGTGGTGTGAGCCCAGCCGGGGACCACAGGGCTCTCCTGGGGCCGGAGCTACGTGCAGGGCCGCAGCCGCCCGGCAGGTGTGCTCCCTGCAAACACCTCTGTCTCACAGGACAGACACCATCTTCATTAACCAGGGATCAGAAATATATCGAAATCCTCATTGTTTCATTCAGTTATCTTCTGAGGAAGATCTATATCTGGATTCTATTTTATTGGTGGTGCTGGGAAGTATTGGCTCTGGCCTAGTCTAGACACAAACCCTTCCAAAGTTGCATGAAATCAGGAACTGCAAGAAGGGCTCTGTTGCCCTTGATCTGCCTCCGTGTGGGCGCTCCTGTAATATCTAACATTTTGCATCTACCAAAGGATTCAAAGCAGCGGGCTGCTCAGTCGCTATCCCTCCTGCAAGCATTTCAGCCCCTCGTCTGATCAAGAAGGCCATGCTTCCCTTAGAAGCAACATGCAAGGATTTGAAAAACTAGTCTATCTTTCCTTTGCTGTGTGTCCAAAGTAGGTTTTGCCAAGATATGAGCAGTCTGTGCACAGAAATAACTGTATTTTAAATGGCCAGTAGCATTTAGCATACCTACTACATATTAAAGGTGAATTTTTGAATCTAGAATTTAACAGCTTTTCATAATCTGGATGAACTGTTCAAGCCCTGCTGCAAAGAAAAGGAGGAACGAAAGATCAAATACACCTAATGAATCTGCGTCAGGAGGGAACCATAAAAAGACTCAACCAAGATGAAATCTTCAGTAAGGAAGTTAACAGCGAAGGGTAAATCTTCTTTGCAACCCTAGGAAGAAATGCCCACGCGCAGCAGTTACTTACAGCGCACGACGTTCCAAGGGGAGCCAGCACCGCAGCGCAACACGCAGCCAGCACCGCCACGCGTCACGTTTCCCTTCCAACCACCCACAACGATGGTCACTCGGGCCCCAGCGCCGCCACCAGCCGTGCGCATTTTGTGTCCTTTACAGCCTCATCTCACCCCTCGGGACTTGCAATCCGTCATTACTGGAGCTTCAGTGCGCCATAAATTGCTCATTCGAGTTGAGTTTCATGGGCATGCAGGAGAAAACACAAACTCTATGGCCGAGATAGATACAGGCAAATGATGGAGTGCTGCGAAGGGCAAACATGAAACGGGCAAGGAAGCGCATGCTGCTGGCCTTCTACACCTCCTACCCCCCTGAAGGGTCTCCTTGATGGCAGGAAGGTCCATGGTGTCCCTTTTGTGCCACTTTACCCACACAACACAACTGTAACATTTTCCTTGCTAAACTTTTAGAGGTGAATTTTATACACAGAAGGGTAAAACACAGCAAAAGGTTCAAGCTAACACACCTTTGAAAATAAATTCTAACTAAATACTGTGTATACAGTTAGTGATGACAGCACTATAATTAACTTCAAAATCTACTATGTCACATTTATTGCAACTCTCATTTCTAAAAGCCCTTCCACTCTTGAATATTTGTCTGAGTGACAAAGATCTTGGCAGAAAATTACTTCTCCTAGCTAACTGTGTGGGCTCCAATTGTAGCTTCAAACAAGTTTACACATGGACATGAAAGAAATCAAGTGGAAGCCACCAAGAACATCACACAGATGAAAGTGTGTTCGAAGCTGTTATTCGATACAGAGCTGAACAACCTCCCCCGGCGTTATCTTATGTCATACTTGCTTGTTCCTTGGGCTTGCTACGGCCCCAGCACAACACAGCCTATAAAGCACACGTTTACCTTAATAAAGTGGATTTAAGCATATACTCATAGACACAGTCACCACCAGCAAGGAGCCCCACATCTACCTTAACTGGGTCACAGGGGCCCGGGTGGCATTTCAATCTGCAGACACTGAATCTCCACTGAGATTAAATACAGCCCAACTGGAGATACCTGCAAGCTGCTTCCTTCATAGAGTTCTTCTCTGAAAACTAATGCTAAACATCATTTAAGTCCCAGAATGGATGCATTGACAGCCCAGTGCCAACTATTTGACTCGTCCTTCTCTATCAAGTTTTTGTTTTTAAATAACTCTATGGTCGTTTTCATTTGAAAATAGGTCTTTCTTGGCAGTATTAAATGAGGAGCCAGCAAGGAGGTGGGGAAAGAAACAGATCAGCAGACCTGGAAGGAAAATGCACATATTTAAAAGAAAACAGATAACAAAAACCTTCATCTCTTTCTTCCACCTCCAAAAAGAAGAAAAACAAACGCAGTGTTAAAAGCATCCTAATATCCTCCTGAACAATCTCACTGTTTCCTGAAGAAATTTATGTCCCTGCTTCCCCCTGCTGGAATAAGAGCAGGAACTACACTTAATAATTTTAGAAGTACCTTTTCCTGCACAGCCTAGGATGTTCTCCACTCCCCAGACTTCCGCAACGCAGAAGGGATCATGCTGCACGGCAGACTAGAGAGGGCTGTGGGCCTTCCTTTAGCATTAACTGTCCATGTTTGCGGGGCAGTGGGCATGGGAAGAGGATTAAATCATTTTACACAGAAACAAACAAAATCACAACTATCATTTGTTCCTCGTATCCACACTCTGCATTCTTAAGATTTTCCGGTATTTTGACTAGTAGCATTGAGCTGAACCAAACCCAACTCAAATCACGTACCGTGTCCCGTATCAAAACGTACCTTGGGGCTGAAGTACCAGGGCTAGCTGCTCTGCATCACCCCACTCCTCATTCTAGCCACGTCCAAGGACACACGGGTAGAAATGACTTTGCCTGGGAGGTCTTTACTTACTTCTACTGTTAGGGACAGCAAAAGACTAGCAGGAACATGCAAAAAAATAAGCTGATTAACACTTAACAAACGATCATAGTAGGTGTTTCAAGAAGATGCTTCGCCTGCTGCTCGGTCGTGGGTGCAGCAGCAGGGCAGATTTTATTTCCGCAGCTTTTTTTAGTCTTCAGACCCACAATTTCATAAGAACTGGGCACGAAGTTGAAAAGCAAGAAACACAGGAACAAGAGGCCTTTTGCACTTGCTGTTGTGTTAAAAGTTTTACCTAGACTGCAAATTATTATTCAAGCGAGTTTTAGTCAGGATGGAATCATGTTAACCAAAATGCTGCTCCTTTGCCATTTTAAGTATCATTATAAATACAATTAGCTTAAAGACAGCTTCCAGGATGCACACAAGCCCCTATTTAAAAGCCTATTCCTATTCACAGGGCATAAACAGGAACCACACCACACACAATAAACCAACTAATAACACAATAATGTAGTCAACATTTGTAAAAATTTTGTTATCAGGAGCATTTTTAATTACTTGTTTTTAAAAACCTCCTGAGCACCATTTTTATGGTGTCCTACATTCTTACAGTAACAGCCAAAACTACTCATGGCCAACATTTTTAGGAAAGTATCAGCATACCTTCTTCACAGAATGAAGATTTCTAGTATCCTTATAATTGCCCTCTTTGTGTCTTCTACTAAGTTCTCTTGACACTCACATGTGCTGAAATATGAGATTTTGTGTTTGTCGGTAAATACAGCTGGGTTGTATTTTCAGTGCGAGCCCAGCTGTCAGCTCTAATCCTTAAGACAAATTACTACAACGTTCCAGCCAGAAACAAGACTTAATTAAAAAAAAAAAAAAAAAAAAAATAACTTTAACGCATTCATGTTCTCCTCTACATTTAAGCCTTGGCAAGGATACAGGATGCTTTTTAATAATGAAATTTAGGAATCATATTAGACAGGACATTTCATCTTCTCTCCCCCTGATGCTCGTATTATCAATTTTATGTCCTCATTATGAACATTTGCTAGCTTTTGGTAATCACAGCAGCTTACTACACAGTGTTCAGGAAGAACAAGGTAAGTTTAGCTTTCCCTTTATGTCCACTTTACACTCATAGGTCTAATGACTCTTCCGCAAGTATTCCTCTCATTACTGCAATAATTAGTTTGAAAATCTTTTGGAATGTAACAGTTTGTGCTGTTGTTGTTATTTTTTTTTTAATTCTTCATTGTATTTTGCAAATAGAAAACATAGTTTAAAGGTGCCAAGTATAAAAGCCATTCAGTTTAAACATAGTCTTTATCTCTGAGTGCTGCACACGTGACACAGCTTGTGCTTTACGGAAGTTTGTCCTGCATGATATGCACTTCAGAAATACTTTGAAAGTACCATACCATAATCACATTTAGGACAATTTGAAATTTTATTTGCAACTATTGCAATTACAAAGAGTATATCATTGTAAATCTGCATTTAAAGTGTCATCCCTTTTTAATAAACAAGGTCACAAATTAGTGCACAGCTACTCTGGCTTTGGGCAATTTTCACAGGATGCCTTTAACTCACATGTTTCATGGCACTGTGTTTTTATAGTTCAATATATAGTAACAAAAACTACCTCTGCTCCTACTTTAAGACCATTTGTGTTTATTTCTGCGCTGTTGAAACGCAGCTCACAAACAACCACCTTCATATATTTTATTGAGAAGAAGAATCTGGCTGTGGCTTTTGTCAGCTCATGCAAATATACCAACAGCCATGATCCTCTCTTCCCCAAACTTCACCCCCTTTTCCTTTATTTATTTATTTTTAAAAAGGAATAGTAGAATCACTGTCTGGTTTATGGTCCTGCAGGACAGTGAGATTAAAAAAAAAAAAAATGCTGAGATGCACAGTATTACAAATCTCAACAATTTTTTGACCAGTTTATTACTGGGAATTCAAAATTGATACAAAACATGCCCTCTTTGCATGTTGTATTTTACCCTTAAAATGTTTTCTGACAGGGTAAGAATTTATTTCAGCTTTCAGCACGTATCTTTTAGAAAGGTACTGCACAAGCCACCAAATTTGTAGCATATGGTCCCAAAACTGCTTTCAGACATGTAGTTCATCAAAAAGCTCAGATCTGCTACTGATCTGATGATATAAAAGCTTAAAAATATTTTAAGCCATTAATAGTATCTTATGGTAGATTCCAGAAAGTTTGTAATTTCCATAACTGTCTTGGGCATAAAAAGGCAACAGTCCTAAAAAAAGCAGCCCTCCAGAATACACAGAATGTAGCAATGGGCATGATGACAATTTATAATAATCAAGTAAAACAGATATTAAAGTTATGAATGATGTGAGCAATATCACAGCAAAATCAGTATCACAGAACAAATCATATTTGAAGTTTGATGTTGAGTCAATAGAAATTTGAAATGTCAAATATACCAGTGTGTTTTCTAAAATAAGTGCTTAACGCAGAAAAAAAAATGATTTGCTCCTAGCTAATAGTACCTTTTATTTTAATTGGACCCTAAACTGATCAGACAATACATAGCCCACACTTTCAGACATTTATAATAAAAAAGCTTTTATTTTCAATTGAAACAAATGCACCATCCTGCACTTGACGGCCATAATGAGCCATAAGCATATTCCAAGGTTGTATCAATGGCAACAGATTTGTTTAACCTCCACTGAGAAGTTACATAATGCACTCATAATTGGTAAAGAAAAATTAAACTCAGCCTTCTCAAAGCTTCTGTACTGTTTCTTGATTATTGTACAGTCCCACAGTCAGACCAAGAGTTTGCAGTGTGTGCAAATAGTGTAGTCAATTAATAGTACTGTTTAATCATCGTCTTCCTCCTCTTCCTCTTCCTCCTCAAAACTGTCTTCAAAGCCCTCACTGTCTTCCTGGTCCTCATCACCTTCTATTGCTGTATCCCACTGTGGATGGTTTTCTGGCACTGGTTTTGCTTCATGAACTTCCAGCTTTGATTGGGTAACAAGGGAAAAAAAAAAAAAAAAGAAGGAAAAGAGTCAGAGACAACAGAGAGACAAACAAATCCACCACACAGAAATGATTTCCCTACTACTTCTTTAACTGTCAAGCAGCTTCCAGCAACACAGGATGTGAGATTTTCTCACAAATACGTGTATGTAGGAATAAAGGCAGAGAAATAGAATGGCAGAACTTAAGGTATAAAACCCAGAGCAAACATACTGCAGAAACTGGATAGGAAAAAAGAGTATTAAAATTGTAAGCACTGGAAAAAATCACATACATGAGTCCCATTTAATCCAGCATAAATTCACATTGAGGCAAAAAAAAAAAAAAAAAAAAAAAAAAAAAAAAAAAAAAAAAACTTGAAGAGTAAACATCATGAGGAGCTCGAAGTTATTTTAAAATTAGGACAGCACAATTTTTGGAAGATAACAAAGAGGTTTCCTGGATTTGAATAGCCACTTGAAGTTGGTTTCAACAAAATATAGGTATATAATGCACTTGAACATTACCTTCAATGGTTTAATCTGGTCCAAACCCATGTATGAATCCGATCTTAAATAAACTGTGTATTGGTAGTTTCCAGGCTTGCCTGGTGCTGGGAATTTCAGCTCTACCTACAAAACAAAATTCACTCCATAAGACCTTGCTATAGCACCCTTTCAGGTAACACATTAAAACAAATAACTCACAATACTATAACAGGCAATAAATACTACTACAAGTAATATTTTTTTCTTTAAAAGTCTAAGTTTCATACAACTAACATTTATCTGAAAGTAACTACGTAGTAAAATACCTGCAGAAAAGAGACCGAATACCTACCTATAGATTCTTTGGTGAAAAGAAGATTCAGTCACATTTTTCTCCAAATTAGACCAAAGTACGTCTAGATTTTAACTACACAATTACACCCTTAGGCTTGCTAAAGCTGAAAAATCTAAACAGTTTTAAACATTCAGCCTGTTAAAAATATTAGCTCAACTCTACTGTTGTTTGAAATGATCATAAAATCTATTTTGAAAGAACAAAAGATGTTAATTCGCCAGCTTTAAAAAAGCAGAGAACCAGCTAAAGATTACAGTCACAGGAAGATTCATATAACCCAAGGCTAATGAATTTGTCACACTCTGTTTTACAGAAAAAAAAAAAAAAAAAAGCACTTAATTTGTCATGCATTTGAACAATAATTTTTTAAGAATGATCTGTTCCTATGAATACCGGTTTTCATCTGTTCTTGACATCAGGAAGAAAATATGACTAGCTTCATATTCTGGAAAGAAGGCTGAAAGGCTTCTGAACCTATTTTCTCTATTATCAAGTTTCATAGTTCCGTATTATTCAGGTTTCTTACATACTTTTATCAGAGGTGAGTAAAATTTGCTGCCCATCTCAAAAGTGAAAATGAAAAAATTAAAACTGAAATCAATTGAATGCGCTTGCATACTGTAAGACATGCCTCTGCATTTTTATAATATCTAAGAAAAATATGAATACTTTACCTCTTCTTTGTCTTTTAGTGTACAAACATGATATGGCATACATATTAGCATCTGCTCCTTCCGATCTGCAATATACAGCCACCACCATTCTTGTTTTTCCTTTTATATAAAAAGAAATATGTATTAAAGTTTTATAAATTCACTGGTCCTACAAATGCATATACATGAGAGATTTTAAAAAATTCTTGGTGATGTATGAATGCAGTAAAGGGTATCTACTGCACATTGAAAGGAAACAAGTTATCATAAGCAATTGCTGGTCTCCAAAGGCTACATCCTGGATTTTCAGACTTGGTTATTGCCTGACATATGGAGCCATTCTGGAGAACTGTGTCTATTGGGGATTAAGGAGCAACTTTGCAAGAACAACAAGCAATACCACCTACTCCACATAAAATACTTTATGTCCTCAGAAGCCCAGCAAAGACAACAAGGTTAATATAAACCATATAAAGCATAAAGCAAGGCTTATCTAGAGATGATTCCGGCCCCCTTCCCAATAAAAAATCCCTTTTGGACATATAAAAAAAGTGGGAATCTGCTGTAAGTCTGAATTTGGGAAAAATTAAGATTTCACTTCCAAAAAGTATGAATTGTAGGTGATATTGGTATCAGTAATGTAAAGGATACTCCTGTTTATTAAACAGTGTTTTAAAACTACTACAGGTCTCAATGCCACACAAAACACACACAAAAGAAAAAAGTGAAATTAAGTGAGGAGTGACACCCTGCATGAAAGATAGAGGGTGGCGACATAGGAACACTAGTATGCCTTGGAATTGGAGTCAGATTTTTAAAACTGGAGTGCAGTTCAGCAAAGACAACCCTTCTCGAGTAGAAAAATGGGGAAAAACTGCAGCTCTTCCATTACCAGCATCCACTGCTTTTCATTTAAACACTATTGCTTTTTGATCAACACTTTAGTACTTATCTTAGAGAAACAGCAACTTTTTTATTAATGAAAACAGGAATTTGTCTAGTGCAAAGAAGTCAGTTTACTACTGTAAATCAAGTTTCCATTCCTTCACCTACATCTTTTCCTAAAGAAAGTCGGAACAGTTCAGAGTGGCAGGAAGGTGGAAGTAGAAGACACGGGGGAAAAAAAAAAAGAGGGGCAGACACTCATATTTATGAAGTACTATATATTAGTATCTAGCTAGTAGCCTACAGAGCGTAATTTTACCCCTCTGAGAAAAACAGGAAAAAAATACACATTTCAGAAAATGCAGATGTTATATTGCTGACTTGTTCCAAAACAACTTTCAACTTCCCCTGACAGTCATGTAACTGATGAGGTTACAACAAACTGAAGCCCTAAAGAGGGTATCTTATAAAAACCATAAGTTGAGCTCTAAACCAGGTAAATTTTCATATATTTATACTAGCAATAATGTGAGGAGATGTTGGTGTTGGTGACTGATGACTTTTTTTTATTTTTTGAAGTGCAGTATGGGAAGCACTGGCTGGGTACACTAGCTGCCAGGACACAGGTTTTGCACCTTAAACAGCACCAGTGCACCCCTTCCAAATTGTGCAGGTGGAAAGTAAATGCTTTTAACACACACAATTTGAAAAATACCTCAGAAGTCAGTATTTGGAAATTGAAATTCAAATAACAGAGAATATTACAAAGGCTAAATCAACTTCTCCCTCCCTTTTAAAATAACTATTTGTTAAGTTATCGAGAATTCCCAATTCACTCAAAAACTCAGTTCAAAACAGGACTCTCAAACTATCAACCCAAACTCTTTGCAAGTAAAGCTTCTGACCTCAAGTTGCAATTACTTTTTTTTTTTAAAAGAAAAAACAACTGTGCAGACATGTCATCTTTCCCCCTCTCTTATTGGGCGGGTTTTAAAGTTTATGCCTGTGAGAATCTGGCAAGCCAAGAGGCAAGTGGGCAAAGTGCCCTTTAACAGATGGGTGCAGGCTTTAGCATGCCACGGAACGAGTATGTACATGAAATTGGAATACCAGGGCCAGTTTCTACCTAAAAATGTCAAAACCACAATCTGTGCAGTTTCCGGATCTATGTATGTGGGAGCAGAAGATAGCTATTTAGGATCATGCATAGATTAAAGATACATCATTGGCAGAATAATCAAGCACCCAGGATGGGGCAGCATTAGGGCTATTTCCTGGGAACTAGCATAGTAAGTTCAGCCAGACTGAAAACATCCCTAAGTTCTAGAAATACAAAAATTCATATAGCTCTTCCCTCTAACCCTGCATCTCTGAACAGGCAAAGACCACAATATAGGCGATACCATAAACCAGAGATGACTTCCCTGCTCCCACAGACACCCCCACCACAAAAGCACCATATGTTCTGTGTTCTTCGGATGTCGCAAATCAGCTGTATCTGAACATGCTCCAGTGGCAGCTACAGTATTAAGTACAGCTGCATTTCAGGAAATTAATGATAAGTTTACAACTGTAATACACACATGCATTATCTCATAATAGCTCATGTCCAAACAGTCAGTTCAGCCTAAAGGCAGGTTTTGGTCGTTTTTTGTTTTGCATTAGTAACACTGCATTTAAGTTTTGTAACAAAATATATTAGCAGCTTAGTAATACACCGCTGAAGTTTAAGCTCAGTACAGATGAAGCACAGGCAAAATCTGTGAAGGATTCCTCAGCACAGACCCTAGCAGTTAGCACCCCTGTGGCACTGCACATCACACAGTCGCTGTGCAAGTTTATACTGCTGACTAAGCAAGCTGCCTTTGCCCCAGGGAGGAGTTAGGCTTGGCTGAACACGTGTTGAAGGATCTAGAGGAGCAGAACACTGTCACATCTGCTGCTGCTATGCTGCTGCACTGCTCGAAGCTGTGCCGCGGCAGGGGAGGTTGCCCTAACTGAATCCCAGGGAAATCTGGAAAAAAGTAGGTGCCACAAGGCAGCACTCTGCTTGGGTAAGGCCTTCTGGAAGACATTTTCACGAATACGTTGCCTGGCTCCTAGGATGAAGGAAAAAATCACAAAAAGCAATGAAGACATTGGTCAGACCATCCCTAAACTTGCCATTTTATCTTCATCTCTGTACAGGTCCAGAACAGCTTGGCCTCCCACACTTTGCTTTCTAAGGATAGTGGGATGGGATAAAAAGAGCAGGAATCGTATGAGCACAAGCCTGGGGTCAATGGGGGAAGTTTTGCATGCACAATTAGGTGTATAGAATACAGACTTAAAGTCTTGAGGAGCAAAGAGAGGGCATTAAGATGTACAGATTCTTCTTCCCTCCTCCCCTCCCCCTGATTGTTCTATTCCTTGTCTTGACTGGTCCTTTAAAATCAGAAGAGGAAACACAAGCTTTGCATCCCTTTGTGTCAATGAAGGTAGCATATGGGAGAAGAGATCCTATATTATTTCCCTAATCACACAGCAGTGAAGGGAGCCCTCCAAACCTTGGAAGAAAACTGTAGCCAAATACTCCTTCCTCCTGTTTCCCATGTGGTTCCAAAGACCTATTTTATTTACTCAGAAAAAAAAAAAAAAATCTATGCTTAAAAAACCCCCACCTTTTTCAAGATCCTAAAGCTGTAATGGATTTGCGGACACTTAACAATTGTTTAGCAGTTTTTATTACATCAGAAGGCAACTTCAATGATAAAGGTTGCACAGAGATCTCAGCCTCCTTATTGCACTGAGCCAGCACTTTCACACATATCCCTTTCTCTTTTCCATGATGCTCTATAGCAAAGATTGTTCCATGATTGGCTTAAGAGCCATGTTGAAAAAAGGCAGCTTTGAAAATGCTCTCAGCATCACAGCTGTACATTTGTGCCACCCTGATGTGCAAGACCAAAAGCCAAGCAGCAGTTGAAAGAAAGTTGCTGATCCAACTGACACCAAAACCCTCCTGTCCCTACTGTTGACATGGAAGGGTCAGGACAATCCCATCTCAGGTTCTTCCAGTTGGATCACAAGCAAGTAATGTTCAACCTTTAACTCTATGGGAGCCACTGCTATGCTTTCATGTTCCAAAGCACAAAAGGGAAGAGAATTCTAAAAGGATTTAAAGTTCCCTGCATGTGAAAGATTTCAGTTTCACTGAAACTGTGGATGTAGTAGGACACCAGAAGAAAACTTCAGCATTGCTGTTGTCAAACAGACCCTTAAATTGCACACACTAAAACTCTCCAAATTCTTGTGAGCAGGAGAAAAGACACAATAAGTTAAAGTGTTCTAGGAAAGCTAACTGAAGGAGCTCTATGGGATTTTCAAAATTATTTTTAAAACATTAGCTCTTTTCCCCACATATAAACAAAACTTTTATATATTATTACTATACATTTTAATAAGTGGGGTTTTTTTTGGTATATTAATTCTTATTTCACAATCCTAATGTTTTCTATTACTGACCTCAGGAAAAAAAAGACTGTAAACAGGATGTGTTATCTTTGATTTGGTTTCAAGAAGAGCTCGTTCCTTTCTCTGTATACTTTGCTGTAATTCTTGCCACTCCTGTTAAAGACAAAAATTGGAAGAGTTACAAAGCCCCAATCATCTCTTACACAAAAGAATAAAAAGGTCCATTAAGAAAAATATAGAAAACTCTTGCACTAAGCTACTTATTGCCATATCCTACTTTTAAAAGCAAAAGTCAAGCAGCAATAAACCAATCAACCGTCATGTAGGTATTTAAAAACACACACAGAGGTGCAGGACTTGTGCATTCTTCTTCAAAATTCACTCCTACAGTACAGCTTATAAAACACTAGCTAGGCAATAGCAGTCCTGATTACAAACTCGAAAGTCATTTTGCCATTAGCAGCTCATCCCCACCTTGTGTGGTGTTTCCCTGTCTCGTCTCAAGTCTTTTGCTGTTAAGCCTCTGGTGTAGAAACTACCAACACATTGCCTCAGTCTCAGCTGCAACATTTCATCCACAATTTCTGGTGCCTAATTTAGTAGTATGAGGTAGTAGCTCTTTTTGTATTAAGCACACATACAAGCTTGTTTAACTACTGCATGTTTACAGTATGCACTCTACAGTGTGCAACAACTACTGTATGTAAAAAAAATGTAAAGTTCAAAAAAGACATTTTAAGGTCAATCTCACAATATCTACACCAGTTAGCAATCCAGTTAAGATGAAAGAAAAACTAAAAGCTTTCTCTGAAGTTAAACTACTTCTCTCCTGAAACTTTCTAAGATTTCTCTCTATTCTGCAAAGACCCTTGCCTGCTCTCACTAAAGAAGACTTGTAATGACAACATTCTCACACCACAGTGAGGCCTGAAAACCTCTGGAGAACAGTTATTATTCCTTCATCTTAGTTTTGTTCAGCCTGAAAGGATGCTAGAGGATGAAAATGTCTTTTCCCTCAACCTCAGAGGCAACATCACCCTTCAACAAAAAGTAAGGCTTACAGCTTCATCATCTTTGTTTTGTTTCTCATCTTGTTCTCTGTCAGAGTCTCGGTCACTTCCGTCATCTTTTTCACTTTGTGAGTCCCTGTTTGTTTCTTCTTCTTCAGATTCACTTCCTTTATCAGAAATTTCTTCTTCTTCTTCCTTCACAACTACTTCCTAATGGAGATAAGAAAAAAAAAAAAACAACTCTAACTTAGTTTGTCTGCATATCTGTAGTGTGCGGCATTGATAGCACCCGACTGCAGGTCACAGTGCTTGTTTCCTACTTTGATCTACGTACTTTCTGTGCCACAGAGTATGTCTATGATGAAAATTAATCCTTTTCATCTCACATTCTAAAAGGAACGGGGGAGCAATTTTACTCCACTATAGGGCATCCACAACACAAACAGAACAGCAGAGGATTCTGGGGTCACATTAGAAACAAGTTAAATAAAAATTAGAGAGGACATAAGAAAGTATTTACAACACTTAAGGGATAAAAATGCCATTCAGAGGCAACCAGAAGATACTAAATTTGCTTAATTTAACAAAAGAAAATCTCATCTCTTTTTTCTCCCTCTACCAGGTACAAAAAACTCAGCTACTGGAAGACAGCATAACAAGAACTAATACAAAGGGATGATATAATCAAACTCCTAAATAACTCAGGCACTACTTATAATGGGCCAGTAGAAACAATACTGAAGTTGTGCCATGCTTTTTTCTGGTAAGTATACATTTAAAAAAAAAAAAAAAAAAGTATTTTAGGACATATGCTTTACTGATGGTTACTGTTCTCAGTACAGGTATACTATGAAATGCAAGACTGATAAAAAATAGATTCAAAGCAGTAGGCTGAACATAAAATAATCAATGAATCTATGAGCTACCCCATTAGCTTGTTTTTGCTTCTGCTGTTTTGGTGGCTGCAATGAAGGTGGTAGAGGTTTCTTTTTCAATGGTTTCTTCTTCTTTGATTTTGCAGCTTTCTTGGTTCCTTTATTCTTCTGCTGCCATCCTTTATTCTTAATTTTGTTGACATCTCCTTGCTGTAAGAAAGCAGTGTTTAAAATATTTATTATGTTCATTTCAGACATTTTCACTACACTTTAAACATTTTAGGCTGAGAACCAGAGTTAGAAAGAGCATTCAAGAGAGACTTGGTAAGTGTTTCTCAAAAAGAGATGTCTAAGAAGCATGCAATTAGTAATTGAAAGAAAGTTCTCTTCCTTCAGTAGAGGAACATTAATTCTTAACTTACCCCATCTTCCGCTGGTTGCTCTTCTGCTGCACATATAGACTGTTCCTTTTCAAACACTTCCTGATTAAGAGAAAAATGTGAAAATTATTAATGTCTTTATGTAATGTCTCTACATTAAAAAGAATGTCTGTGCATTAAAACGAAAGTTGGTGACAAGTTATCCTCTCTCCACAAAACTGCCTGCTTTACAGGACACAGAAATAATGTATCACAAAAACAAGCATTAGTGAAATGCATAATTTGTTCCAGTTACCAAGCAAAGAACATCAAGTTAAAAATATAAAATATTCAGACAAAACACAATGTTAGCATTCTGTAGGCAAGAATATCTCTGTACAAATGGAAAAAAAAAAAAATTTGTGCTCTTCCATCTACATATATGTCGTGAAAAAAATAAAAAGATAAAAAAACTGTCATAAAAACTCTTTATAAAAGAAAGCATCCTAAATGAGCTTTCGATATATTGCGGGACCTTCTAGCTAATATCTAAGTACACTAAATTTGCTCAGTTTTCAGAACTCTTCATATTTAAGGTCTAGCACGGTGTGTCCCGTCATGATGATGGTTCCCAGCATGATCATGTTCTCACCTCCTAACATCCCCCTATGTGAACACATAGAAGCTGAACACAAACTACTCTGCAGAACTGGCTTCAGTGTGGAGTCTGATCCCCACCAAGAAACTCACACCCGTGTGCCCCGAGGCATAATTCAGGCTTTCAGTTTATCTAAACAGTCACCTGAATGATACCAATGTAATAATTTGTACTGAAGGCTTAGTTAAGAAAAAAACTCATTTATTTTCTGTGTATAAAGTTTCTTCTTTATAGAAAGTAGTTATTCCCTTTTACACCAAAGATATGCCCAAGTTAGGTGTTTAACTACTAAATCAGAGCATTATTTTGGTTATGCCCTGTTACCACTCATTCAGCAAGCAGGCTACTCACTTCATATAGCACAGGTGTACCACCTTCATACTGTGCTACATATATTCCATACTCCGCTGGACATTTTTTCCAGAAAGCGTCCAAATTAAATGACTTTACTTCCTTATGAGTCCACAAGAAATTAAGTTAGTTAAAAGCACTACCCTAAGAGTAGAAGTGCTCTATTCAGAATCTTCCATTACATTTACAAAACATTAAATTAGTTTCAGAAAAAAAGAAAAAAATGCATGTTTATTAACATATAGCTGCAGTTACCCCATTAGCATAAGAATTATCAGTACTTACCGCCATGGTCTGTCTTGTCAGTGTGACCAGAACAGTAACAAGTGAACCTACTGTAATATTGTTGCTGTCTTCATCATCCAAAACTAATGTAAAAAGAAAATGAATACATCTATTAAGCTTTATGAAACCTTTTTTTTCCCCTATTAAATATTGTTTCTGTCTAAGGATAAGCATAAAATATTCAAGAATTTTTAAACAGAAAAAAAAATCTCAAAATATTATTTGACAAGTCTCTTAATGTCAAACATTATTTGAGGGTGAGAACTGGCAATCCAGTAAATGATGCTAAAGCAACAGCAAGCTTGAAATTTTAATTGCATGAAAGTTACTGAATTCAAAGTTATGTCTGATAGGGGAACCATAATTCTGTAACATTGTGCATTACATATATTAAAGCATAAAACTTTAGTAACATAAAATACCACATACGACCAGAGGAACCTTTTTATATTTGTTCGGGGAATCGATTTTCCTGACTTTCAGATGATCAACAACTCAATTTCAATGCCATGTTAACAATCACACATTTAATTCTTTTTTAAGTAGAAGAAAAAGGAGAATAAAAGAACAGCAATGATTACTTTAACTAAAACATCAAATATAAAACCCACAGGAAGGCTATTGAGCAGTTTTATCTCCAGTCTGTGAATGGAATAATGTCCCAAATGGAGAAGGAATAGGGTTATATCTGAGTACAACTACAGAAAATTGTTTCTTAAGAAGCAGTTTTGCTATTTACTAGTTTTACATATATATTTTATGCAACAGAAAAGCATACTGTTTAATTCTCCATATCACACCTCAGTAAAACTCCAAGGCAAATTAAAACTCTAGACAGAAAGGGGCTGCTGCCAAACTATGGGAAGGTACTCAAAGACTGCACTTGAAGTCCCCTAAGTAATGGGACTGCTCTCTATGGTATACTACAACAAGATTTCTTTTTTAAGGAGCACACACATTTATAAATATTAAATTTAACAGACGCTATTTCTTCACACATATATAGAGGCCTAGGCATATACCAGAGTATAAGTTAGGCAATCCAAACAACATGTATCAGATGTTGAATTTGACCATTGTCACCACAATAATGGCGTAACATTAAAAGTAAATATTAGAACCACCTTTCAAATCAACTAACATTGACTTTTCATAGGAGACTGAAGAACAAATTCACTTCCCACTAAAAGGAACTGCACAGTAATATATCATCTCCAGAGATACAGAGAATTGCACTCATTGAAACAGTGCAGACAAACTGTAGATATGCACAGCTTGGAGAGACTCTACCATATACCCAAACTTTACAACCCATACAGAGATTTCCATGGGTATTTGGTCATCAGGATCTCCAATTCAAAACATCTCAAAATGAACCCTCCATGCTAGTGTAAGCACAGGCATAAATTCTGGAATGACCACACTTTTTAATACAGCTAATAAAAGTGGTATTTCAACCAGAATTACCAGATAAGCTGTTCTAGAAAAAAAACTACTGCCAGCCTGGGAATCTGTAAAATATTTTAATGTATTTTATCTCTGAGATATCAATCTGATGTATGAGAGGTTGCCACTCAGAAAAGTCTGTCATTTCCAGGTCACAAGTAACAGTGAGCTGTGTTTCAGAGTCCTCCAAAAGATTACTGCCAACAGACTATCAAAATGTCAGAAGAATGACATATACACAGCAAAAAGACCTCCCACTCACCCTGTGGTTTTATATCCATAGTGACATATGGAAAACTACCAAGGACAGCCATAACTTCATCATATTTCTTATCTTCTAGGAAATGCAGCAAATTACGACGATCAGAACCTTTCAAACTCACCAAATCCTGAATACTTTTGATTTTGTACTGAAACAAAAAAGAAAAAGGAAGTCACATGGTAGCAGAGAAAACAGTCCACAAAAAACTCCTATTAATTTATGAACCATGTTCCCACAACACAAAGATATAAAAAATCAACACATTTTAAAAAGCTAGCTAGCACATATTTGACAAATAGGAAAACAAAGAAGCTTCATTCAAATCCACTAAATAGTAGTGTTTTCAATGTTGTCACATTAAAAATTTAAATAATTCATTATAAAATGATTACTCCAGATCAGAAATCCAAGCCAAGAAATCTTACTGTGTTCTTCATTTACCTAGATAAATTCAGTGCATTGGGATTTCTCAGAACCACAGAATGGCTGAGGTTGGAAGGGACATCTAGAGATCATCCTGTCCATCCTTGTACTCCAGCAGGGACACCTAGACCACATGGCACAGGGTGGCATCCAGGCGGGTTTAGATGATCTCCAGAGGAGATCTGCCTCTCTGGGCAGCTTGTTAATTTTCTCCAGGCTAAACAGGCCCAGTTTGCTCAGTCTTTCCTCATATGACAGATGCTTCAGTCCCTTAATCATCTTCGTGGCCCTACGCTGGACCCTCTTTAGAAGCTCCCCATCCATCTTGCATCGGGGAGCCCAGAACTGCACTCAATACTCCAGGTGCGGCCTCACCAGAGATGAGTGGAGGGGACAGGATGCTCTCCTCCTGCTGGCAACGCTCCTCCTGATGCAGCCAGGATCCCACTGGCCTTCTTAGCCACAAGGGCACATTGCCGACTCATGGTTAACTTGTTGTCAACCAGGACTCCCAAATCCCTCTTCACAGAGCTGCTGTCCAGAAGGTCAGCCCCTAATCTGTTGGGGTTATTTCTCCCCAGGTGCAGGACCCTGCACCTGTCCTTGTTGAACCTCATGCCCAACTCTCCATCCCGTCTAGGTCCCTCTGAACGGCAGCACAGCCCTCCGGAGTGTCGGCCACTCCTCCCAGTTTGGTGTCAGCTGCAAACTTGCTGAGGGTGCACTCTGTGCCCTCGTCCAAGTCATTGATGAACAAGTTGGAGAGCACTGGACCCGGTACTGACCTTTGCACTGCCACTGGCCACAGGCCTCCAACTAGATGCGGCCCCATTTATCACAACTCTCTGAGTTTTGCCATTGAGTCAGTTCTCAATCTGCCTGGCTGTCCACTCATCTAACCTTGAGCTTCCCCATGAGGATGTTATGAGAGACAGTGTCAAAAGCCTTGCGGAAGTCAAGGTGGACAACATCCACAGTTCTCCTCTCATCCACTCATCCACTCATTCCATCGTAAAAGGCTATCAGGTTTGTCAAATACAGCTTCCCCTTGGTGAATCTATCCTTTCCTTCACGTGCCTAGAGGAGGTCTCTAGGATGAGCATTATATATTACCTCATATATTTTATTTATGTATGTTTATATAAAGCTAACAAACATATATCCAAGCATAATCTGCTAACATATAAATCGCATAAACTAACATATAAGATGTTTTATACTGATTTGGAAACAAATATAAAACCATTGCTTCTAGAAGATAACAACTTTTTTCTTTTTTAATTCAGGCATTCCTATAAGATGCACTACAGTCGAACAACCTTCCAGTGGTGGTTTTCAGTGGAAGAGTGGTCAAGGAGTACGTGCAAGTAGTCAGACTACATAACCTCATGGACTTTTTTGACCTTAATCTCCCCAAATATCACTGCTTTGCAATAGCTTTTTCCTCCCATCTCCTTTTGCATACATAAAAGTACAAAACTTGATATATTTAACACAGTAACCAATACAATTTTTCTTTTTATGAACTCTTTTGTGCTAATGTTGAAACATATCTTCTCATATGTTGAAGCATATCTTCAGGAGCTATTTTTTTTTTAATCTAAGGTACCTCTTTTTAATCTAAGGTATCTCTTTTACAGCTATGAGATCTTTGATTCTAATTCCCACCTTTTAACAGGGATGGACTTCAAAGAAATAAAAAACACACAGATCTAGGAGGTATTGCACTGAATTCCCGAATAGCTCTGTTCTGTTGTTGTCATTGTTAATTTTTTTTTTGCACCCCCCCTCTTTTTTTTTTTTTTTTTTTAACATTATTTGTAGTTCTATACCTTTTTATGATTGGAGACCCGCCTAAGACTGTCCTCTTCAATGTGTGGCAGTTGCAAAAGGGGAGACTTGAACTGCTGAAGTCCTTGGACAGTCATCTGGGAAAGCTTCATGCAATTTTCCAAAGAGCCCAAAGATGGAGCACGGAACTCCCTTTCTTGGGGAGAATGAAACAGACAACAGCTTTTGTTATTTTTTTTTTCTTCTTACACTTTTCCAAGTGATAGCTGTGTTATAGACTAGTGTATTCTTAGTCAAATAAACAGAAGAAAGATGCATTGTAAAGTGACGAATGTGTAAATTGAGCAGGTAGAGCTGCAGTAACTGTTGGGCAGCGATTTCCCCGCCACTCAAGACATGGTATCGCAGCTGAAAGGGCAGGAGGTTCCCTCCAACACTGTCTAGGGGAATAAGGGCACAATGTATCCAAGTGAGTGATTATGGATAACAACATCACGACTTCTGCTAAATTCTGACAAAAGAAACAGTATTAGTGACAGCTTGTTTTAAATTTTTTTATTACAGGTATCATATACAACATGCATTTAGACCTATTTTATAATCCTAAGTATTTCTCTTTTCTAACACAACACACTATTCCTGAGGTTCAAAAGAGTTGTAAGATAACTCTAGAGATAAGCACAAAGTTAGCAGCCCTAGCATGTGAGAAAACTGTATAAATAATATACTTAAGTTTTGGAATAAAAAAAAAAAAATACAGATAGCTGTAAAATATCAAAGGCAAGGAAGTTCTGAAGGAAGAAATGAGCTGGGACTTTGTGTAGGCAGATGTCAAAGGTATATGGTTTGATTTCAGCAACAATAAAAGAGGGACTCAACATCAAAAGACTATCCACTTCACAAAACTTGAGTTCACACAGATTCAAAAGTGCAAAAACTAAGGCCTACCTTTAAAAATGAATAAATAAAAGAGTTGCTGGACTTCAAGTTAAGCAAAGTCGTCTTCCCTTTGTAAACCTCTATCCCACTATTTCAATACCATCAATTTCTATGTTACCTGAACACAAGTCTTCCAAGTTGTGTTTTTCTTTCATTGATTTATTAAAATCAATTACTCATCAAAAAAAAGAGGAAAAATGTTCTGAGTACTAAACATCTTAAAACTCTTGCCAACTGTAACTTGAAATACTACATACTTTCACAAGTAAACCTAAGGGTTTAAATATATGCCTTGAGCAGCCACGCATATGACTCTTCTTTAAAGATTGCCTATAATTCAATATTTTGAAGTACGAAGTGGTATACACTCCACAAAACTTAAGAAATTAAAAGCTGCACAAGCAGAAATTCTTAAGCAGCACAGACCAAAAGGAAAAAAAAAATCATTGAGAATCTCTCACCATTGCTTGCAAAGAATGGAGAAATCAAAGCGTGCATGTTTCTACATAGTGCCATTTAACTTTAATAGACTACTACTGTCAATTTTTATTCACTTTTCAAAACTCTCTTTAAAACTTCAACTCTTCAAAACTCACTTCAAAATGGACCAGCAGTTCAGACTCTTACTGTTCCTGTAAGTTTGGTGTCTGCACCAAATTATTCTATATATACTTTCCGGCAGAAGAGAAAAATGAATTAAATCCTCTCGAGATGCTAGAAGGATTTAAGCTACTTAAACATTTTTTTGAGGACTGACAGATTATACATAAAGTAGTGAAGGTAATTTTAAACAAGAATTACAGAAAGCACCTGTAATTTACAAAGCCTGACATTTTATCTAAGGGGAAAAAAAAAAAAATCTCAGAAACAATGAACTTCCATTACGTCCACTGGTATATTTGGCGTGTGTGGGTGTGTGCGTGTGAACATACACCTACATGAATGCAAAAGTAAAATTCTCTCTACATTTTTTAATGTACACATGTGTGCATATGTTTATTTGGTATAGATTAACTGGTACAGGCATATTTGAGATACTATAACCGGGACACACAAGTATCTCTATAGTCAGATGAAATATGCCCACTACGGAAGGGCTGTCTGATCAAGCTTACAACAGTATTAAGGCAAATACAGATCTGGATAAAAGCAGATTTACCTCCATCTGGATCAGAAGGCAGACAGGCTATAGTCTGCACCTGACCAAAAAGATACCAAATCAAAAAGCACTGAACAACACAAAGCTTGCTCTCCAGCCTATTTTCTGCCTCCCCATGTTTTTATTGTCCATTACAGAGGTTTTGTGGGATTTTTTTTGCATTAAAGGCAGCACTACAAACCAAGTTAGGAAAAGAACTAGGGTGGTTCTTTGACAAACTGGCCTTCACAAGAATTTATCTAGACCTTTGAAACAACAGAGCACTTTGCAGGATGAAGGTTATTCTCTTTCTTAAAGCCCTGACTCATCCATCTGTTACTGGAGAATACATACATTAACGGAGTAGAAGAATATGCACTTCATTTCTTGAAAATAACATAGGTCTTTTTATCTAGTGGCAACTTCCCTAAAATACTATCATAAATACACCTATTGAATGCAGCTGAAAGGAGACACTAGGGTTTTTAATAATACCCACCTGGCTCCCACCATAAAACGAATGTCATGACTGCACATATTTTGATGGCTCTGCTTGACAGAGTGGGCAAGGCCTTTGGCCAAGTTTTATAGGTTTAACTGTGCAATACATTGAGGAACCTAAAGTGTATGGTATTAAAGTACCCTACCACAAAAATAAATGCAAGTAATGGCTCCTTGTGAGCGAATATGATAAATCTGGGTCAAAAAGAAACTTCTGCATTGCACCATAGCTTCCAATCTGAATAAAAAAAAAAGTGTTTTGCATGGACAGCTCAGCTTATGGCAAGCTTTTAGGCAAACAGTTAGTAGAACATAATCTATGTTCTAAACAAGAAACACATTGCTTGTCAGGGCATCACACACTCAAGAAAGATATCAAGGTAATTTACGCCCACTGATTATAAACTACTAGTTAATCGTCAAAGAATAATGGATACACATGGTCCAAAGTGTAATCTTAATTCATTTCTTATAATAAAAATAGAAAAGTGAATATTACCTTTGAATTGTTATTTTTACAGCAGCTATGACAAAACACCTGCCATTAAAAACAAAACCTGCACAGCAGGCTGAATGGTATTTAAACTAAAAATGCAAAGATACAAGCTATGCTAAAATCAGAAAGAAACAATGACAAAAAGGAAAAGGCGGAAAAAAAAAAAAGTAGGACTTCTTTCAGGAAAGAAAGAAATCTTTTAAAAGTGCACATTCATCTGTGAAGAAAGATGAACATAAAGATCAAAGTGGCATTGATGAGCCGAATACAAAGTGTTTTGTTACCAAAATAGACCAGCTCTTAAAACAAATAAACAAAAAATGGTTTTCAGTAACATTTAAATAGAATCTTAATTGCAAAATTTAAAAGCTGAATGCAGACAGTCAAGATTTCAGAGCAGGGTTTGGCAGCAGCAGCAGTTCATTTGTCAAAATGGAAAGCTCCCTCACTGCAGCAGTAACAGAGCGTTTAGTGTTTTCTAAATATTACAGATAAGTTTCCTCACAAGAACCAAACAGTCTTTAGGAAGTGCTACAATGAAGAATGATTTCCTTACTTACCTTCACGGCTACGAGCCATTATTATTAGTTGGCAGATCACATTAATCATTTCTTGAAGTAGTGCAGGACTCTTTTTCAGGATAAATTGTTGATCTGCAAAACATAACTTACTGCAATTATGTTGCCCTTCTAGCAAAAAAAATGGTTAGTTTACACAACTGGGCATTTAATGGTGCAATTTTCATTTCTATTCATTATCGTATTACAGAAAACACCATTTATGCTAGTCGCATTGGCACATTCATCCATAGCATTCCCTAATGGAACAGGAGGGGCCAGGGTAGGAGAGAAAACAAATCTCAATATAGCAGACAAACAGCCACAACAGCAAATGAAGAAATACCTGCTGTAACAATCCACAAGAAAAAGCAGCAGAGTGGCACAGAGAATGTACCAGACCAGCTGAAACAGTGGTTTAAGTAAGCAGTTGTCCTCTTTTGGTGGACTTTAACTCAAAACAAAACACCACCTTCTAATTAAAAAGCAAACCACCAAAAGAGGAGGAGGGAAAGATTTGTAGACCATCATTTAGTTTGGAAAACTCATCTGTAAAGCTGTTAAGTATAAGGAGCAGGAATTGTAAGGAAGAAAGGAAGGGGAGGCGGGTTTTACTGAACATTTAGGGACCACTCTTAAAAAAAAAAAAAATGCCTTTTTTTTCCTTTATTTTTTTCCCTCCCTTATTTACATTAAAACATACAACATTGCAAAACGACATTTGCTGGTCAGGCTAAGAAACCATTATTTTTGCAGATGAAAACTAAAAACTACATTCAGAAGCATATTACTTTTTATACCTACATTTAGGTATACATAATATGAAAAATTCAACTATGAAAAACTGAAACACAAATGTAGATCATATGTAATTCAGGATTTAATCTCATCTCCCTTGCTATACATAGTGGGGCAGTAATCCTCAAGAAACCCACAATGAATAAGTATGCTGTAGAGAGCAAACAAATGCTCATCTTGGATTTCTCTGAAAAGCAGGTGTACAACTTGAAAAACTAAATGCACTGTGTAAAGATTTTTGAACAGTCATCCATGCAAATCTAACATATACAAGTTACATTTATGTACGCTGCAGCATGCAACTTGCAGCTTCATTGCTAATAACATCCAGTGAGTGGAGAAGCCATTACCTTCTTCAAGACTCTCGGGTACTTTCATCCTGGCAAGATGAGTCAACAGCAGAACTCTGGCTTTCAGGCTGTAAGGGCAGGTAAGTGGAGGCTCATTCTTCTTTAAATTTATGCCACCAATTTCTCTGATTAGCTAAAATAAAATAGTTAAACACAAAAGGGCTACTTTGGTGCCACAAATATGTATAAAATACAGATGAACCTATAGATGAACACTGGCCATTTTTTTATAAACCCACTTTCAAAAGGTGTCTGTAAGTGCCTTATTGTAAAGAAGGGGGGGAAAAGTAAAGATCAGAAATTTGAACATAAGAAACTTGCCTTCAGTGAGCATTGAGTAATTTTATATCAATAAAGAAATACTTTAGAATACTTTAGAAACTGCCACAGTTTACTAAATTCAGCCATATTTCTAAGATATTTATATTAAACTATAAACTAGTAACAGCAACCCCTTGAGATGCTCCCATCCAAAACCTAGCCTGCTTCCTCAGAAATAGTTTTATCTGTCACAGAAAGGAGGAGGATAGAAACCTCTAAGAGACAAAAGATGTTTGTTTGTTTGTTTTTTTAACTAAACAGTATTTTCGAAAAAGCATAGTGTTCTTCACTCAAGATGACTTAAGTTTTCTAAAATAAATTAATTAATTTAAAAAGTATTGGTATTGGGTTTATGATAAAATAGTGAAATAAAAGCAGGAAAAAATGACCTCGTTTGAAAAAGCAGGATGAACTGGACCAGAGATTTAGAAATGAATCAAAAATCTAACAGAATATAATGCAAGGTCACATGCCTGCATGCTAATAAGAATTTCTGATTGAAGATGGAATCTAGTTAGATGGAAAATAGAGGGGTTTAAGACGGGAAAAAGTCTGGAAGACTTAGTGAACCCACATCAGTTATCCTAAGCCAAATGCTACACTAGACATTCCTGTCTGAAATAATAAAGGAGTAGTAGTAGTGCTGTAGCTCATGGCACTTCTGAGACTTAATATGGGATACTGTGAAGAGCTCCAGGCAATACCAGCTGGGAGTAGGACTCAGTGCATAGCAGGATGAGGAAAATTAAGAGTCTTTCAGGAAACGGGGGATTACAAGACAATAGATTTCCTAATTCAGCAAACCGAAGATGAAAAGAAAACAAAAGGCTATTGCTCCTGTCTTATGAATGCCTGAAGCATACACAACAAGACTTAGCTAAACTCAAGAGTAATGATGACAAAAACACATATATAAATTGGCCACAGACAAGGTTCTTAACCACTACGGCAGTGACTTCTGGAACAGCTTTTCAAGAGGATGTGGTTACAGGAGGCTTGACTGCCTTTTAAACAAAGAATGATTAAATGCAAAAAGGTTGCACAATGCTAATGCTTGCAACAGCATGGGAGAAGAAATGATGATCGATGGGATCTTTCCAAGATGCCAAACACAGAGCCTGCTGAAAAATCCCACCTAAGCATAATTCTCTTAAAATCTACAAGGAAATGAAGATTCTGTAAAGACAACAATGAAGTAAGGAGGTATCTTAAGGAATGTTCTGAACATATGAATCTATTCAGCATTGTAATATAAATGCATGGTTACAATTGTATGATTAAAAAGTTTAAATCTGGAGCACTACTCCCCCTACTTTGCAAAATAGAAATATTTCATAATAAAACTAGGGGAAGTGTTTTGCATGTTGCATTTGAAAGTTCTTAAAACCTAAGTGTCAGTTTTTCATATATAAGCCTCATTAAAATTTTGATAGTAATAATTATTTTGTCAAAGTTTTAATAATTTTGTGCATAATTTTCTTGCTGCTTGCAAGACTGAAAGGAGGTGAAAAGGTCACCACAAAGGAATCGACATTCATAAAAGAACTTTTATGAACTTTTATAACAGTTTAAAAAGATTATTAATGCAGACATTAGACAATAGTTTGATTTCAGTATTAATATACTTAATCAGATCTATGTTACTCATTTAATTGATTAGTTTTCAATTCTATCTAAAAGAAAATATCAAATAGCAATTACCCATTTATACTGATCCTCAATATTTGGAAGGATCAACATTTTAATTCCACATTGAGTTCACATCTCCCCACCACAAAAAAAGACAACACAGCACTCTAAATACTAATTGATTCTGCTTAAATTAAGCATTATAACCAGTTAATATAGTTTACCATTTTCTAAGAACAAAAATCTATCTGCTAATTAATATTTTTAAGAATATACAGTTGCATTTATAACAACAAGTAATGGCTTGAGAACTCATATCCTGTCAGTTGCCAACAAGAAATGACTTCTCCCTCTTTCTCTTTAGAGGTCAATTATTTACAAAACCTCTCTCAAAATAACTAACCTGTGGTATCTGGATATTGTCTGCTGGTCTGCTTGTAGCATCTTTATTGTACTGAGGATCAAATTCAGATGCTCCTGCCAAAACCATGGTAAGCCCTGCAAAGATAAATTTGATACACAGATAAAAATGTCAGCAAATTAACTGACACTGAGCAATTAATTCACAACTGTCACAAAACTTATTTTCATTTTTTTCCCCTAACAATCATGATTATTCTTGCTCTCTATTTACAGGATCAGACACTACTGCTACACTGCAGAAGTAGCATGAACCAATTCTTGACAGAAGATTTTTGAGCAAGTTCATTTTCAGCTAGACAAAGGTATTTTGTGTGCTTGCAGTGCTCAGTAAATTGCAGCTCCCAGTTCCCTGGGTGTCAATTTTCATTTCTGTTCTCAGTTATTCATTTATGGAGCACAATGAAAAGTTCCATGAAGTACACTTTCCTACTGTTTGCTACACAACTGTGGATTATAAGGAAAAGAAGTTTTAAAAGCACATTTGCCTCAAAAGCTAAGAAAACATCTAGAAAAGTCTCATCATTTCCCTAAGCCAGTTTGGTTACATTCATATTTTATGACTTGTCCAGACATAAGCCTCAGGTTTTGGCACTGGTACATCAACACTGAGGAATGAAGGAAGCAACACAGTCCTCGTCGGATCAACATGTGATTTATCTAAGGCACCTTAATCGTGGCTCGTGTTCAGACTACACAATAGTTTTCAGTGGAGTAACCTGACTTGCCTCTGACCTTAGGACTCCCTGAGGATTTTAAGCCTTAAATAAAGCCAACTAACTTGGGCTTAACTTTTACCAATCTGTAGGAGAGACAAGTCTCAAACCTAGGCTTCTGAGCCAGATTTAAGACGAAATAATCTCTTAACGACTCCAAGTACGAAGCAAGGAGGAAGGTTTTACCATCATCTATCTAAACTTCTCAAAACGTACCACCAGCTCTCCCTTTTACTCCTTCACAGCTAGACATTCAGAGAAGGAGAGAAGAGGAAAAAAAAAAAATCCAACAAAGAACAAAACAAACAGGAGAGTATGGCAAGTCTGAGAGCATAAACTGGATCTGAATTAACCCCACATGGGTGAATCTTTTTGTGCTGTGGTTAGAATACTAAGGCATTTTTACACTGTTTCCTACACCTCTGATTACCAGTGAAACATTTCTGTTCAGGAACAAAGGGATCCATTAAAAAACACACGCTTCCAGCAATCCTGTGACAAATGTAAGACTAAACAGTGCAATTCAGAGGAGTTGGAGTACATATTTAAGATAACCTTCTACAGTTTGTTTCATTTTGCTTTTTAATTGTTCTGAGCATCAGATCTAGTAAAATCCGATCTAAACTAGTAGCAGACGTTAGTCATGCCAACCTCCCAGCTGAAAGACCCAGTTCTGCATCCAATGATACCATAGGCCAAAATAAAGCCAAAATAGCACACCTGTGGTTCGCACCACCCAAAGAAGGATTTCTGTTTTGTTTAACCATGAGTAGAGAGGAAAAATAAGTATATAGAAACTATGAAGGAGTAACAAGGAACAACACAAAATCGATAGGGAACAAGCTTCGTAAAAACAGCTATTACACAAGTAGAGAATAGAGAATAGAAAAATGGAATGGCTATTTAACTTTTGCTGATATAAAAAAATCTTGTATCAGCCCCTAGTAAAATCCCAAAGCCTGTGGTAACTACAAAAGAAAACACAGATAGAGGTTACATCACCAGTAGACAGACAGCAACTTCAGTTAGGTTAGCATCTGTTTTTCCCATACTATTTTTTAAACAGACATAAATATCCATTTACGCAACTCCTCTACACATCCAAGTGGTCGTCTACATACTTTTCACCTACAATGAAATGAAGATTTTTGAAAAGACTATTTAAGTATCAGAAATAATATTTTGATCTAACAAAGGCTGACAAAGCATTTTAAAATACTTGATTGACATTTTAAGAGGCCTTTTACTTACGTTTCATGTCCATGTTTCGTGTTTTATAGACAAAATATGTATATATTTGAGTTGTGCGAATGAGAATCTGGTCTCCACTATATCGTATTGATCGATACCACCAGGAACCCTGAGACATTTAACAAAAACAATATGATACCAGACATAACAAAGCATTAGGACAGGTAAGGAGGACAACCTCAAATCTGTTCAAAAGCAGGTAACAAAAACTTCATATAATAAAAAAATTAGGCTCATCCCAACACATATTACTCGTGTTAAGGTCAAATGGATTTTAGAAAAGAGAAAGAAACTTTCACCAACAAATATTTAAACATATTATTTGAAGGAGAGTTTGATGCTAATTATTTTGAGAATGATTTTTAGCCTAGAGGATTTTTAGCTTAGCCTAATCATCCAACACATGCACACGGGCCCCTTTTGCTTATTTCTGGTGGTGTTTTTTTTTAGTGAAAGAGTCCTTTCTAAATCGTAGTTCTCAATTGTGCAGCACAGCACTGAAACTCACTATAAGCAGGTTGAGGCCAAAAGACCAAAGAGATATTTTTCACTAGAATAAAATTTGCAAATAAATAAATCACATAATTAGAAAATGATTTTCACAAGGGGCATTTGGGGGTAGTGCTTGCTGGATATTTTCAGAATTAATTCATTCCTCAGATCAGGCTGAAGGACCCTTGTTCAGAAACACCACAGCAATTCCTTCATTAGCACTCTATCAATGACTCCAAATTATTTCACTGTACAGTCAATATACTCCATAATATTTAAGAAAAATCATATCAACCCATTATAAATCCTATTATAAATAAAAGTGTTAACAAACAGCCAAGATGATGTTAAATTAACAGTTGAGTAAATTCCCCTAGAATAGTAAAAGCTTTGGAAATTATTTATTTTGGAATTATTTATTTGGAATTATTTTGAAAAATGCTGTACCTTCAATACAAATTTTTTTTTAATAGTTTTGATTTTTCTATGCACAGATGAAAACCACAAGCACAGAGGAGTAAACAACTCTTTAAGTTTTTCTGTAGAGGAATTCATATCACAATCCCATAGCTATTAAGATTTTTTTTTCCCCCTCTCCAAGCTGAGACTGGGTACTGGAAGTACTAAAAAATCATAAAATTCATAAAAAGTAACTAACTGCAGCCAGTGCAGTGCAAATCTGCATGATGGAGGTTGCTTTACCTGCTTTTGCAGATAGAAGCCTTGCCTCACATACAGAATGCTATTTCGGTCAGTGGAGGTCTGGGAAGGTCTCCACATTAATATTTTCCCCTGTCCTATATTTGGATTCAAAGGGTGGAACTAACCTTACCTTCTTTTAGATGCCCATTTCAGATATAGCCTGGTAACATTTGTACTTAACTTAGGCCTCTTTATTGATTCACAAAAAAGAAATAGGCCCATTAAAGTACTAAATCATCTCATATGTCTATTTTAGAATGAAACTGTAAGATAACCTGCTCCATGAAAACACACCTCTTCACTGACTATAAAGGAAATTTAGAGTGACAAGTTTGAATGCAGAAGACTACATCTGTTACAGGGGCAAGGAGAGGCACATTTTTCCTCTGCTCAAACAATTCTTCATAATAGAATGGATGTTTACTTTCACTCAGCCTATGATAAATCTGGTATAAATCACTGAGAGTGAATGTGTACAGAAAACATCAACACACATCAAGTGAAACTTGAAAGGGAAGGAGGAATAAGCAGGTACACTCTTTGTCCCAGATTTTAAGCTTCCCAATCAACTGCTGTTGAAATCAACTGCATTGGAAATCTGCTACACTGAATCTTCAAATTGCACATGAAGACTCCCAAAGAGAAGGGACCTGCCCAACTGAGCCTTTGCACATAGAGAGGTAAGTAGGTGTCAAGAGCTAGGACACTTCCTTAAGTGAAAATCTTCTTCCTCAAGAGAAGCCTTGGCTTATCCGTGACAATTTTCTGAGCTCCTCTGCAAGCCTTAACACAAATGTATCCTGTCACTGGAGGAGGGACATTGTTCAAAAGCAACACAGTAGACCAAACTAGAGCCCTGAAATACCATTCACCTGGCAATTGATTTCTCAGGCAAAGGAATCTCAAGAGCAGACATTTCATAGTGCACAGAGATCAATAAAAATCAGAGTCACAAGGAGAGAGGCAGCCAGTAGAAATCACAGCAACAATTTGTTCCACAAGTAGTAATCATTCTGGTACCACCAGTTAAAAGCATCTCGTTCTTGGGTCTAAAATAACACTATTAAATATCCTGTCAAGCTCGTCACATGCAATTAATTTCCATGTGATGAATGAAAGAAGGTGCAAGGCAAATTATATACACAGCCTCCAGCTTTTGTGATATCTAGTATTTTCCACACAGCTGTATTTCTATCAAAGTACTTCACTTTTTTAGAAGCTCTTCAGCAGCTACTTTTTCCACAATAAAACACCCACATTAATATTCTACCCTTTGTAAACAAGCTGTAAACAGAGTTTTCTTAGAGCAGAATCACTCATTCTTCCTTTTCACAGAGAAATAGCTTTTATTTAATGAGCTAATACTTACCACAACAACTGGCAGAATAACCATAAATGCTAATCCATATACAAGCAAAACCTATAGAAGGGAAGGATAAGAAAAAAAAAAAAAAGGGAAGAGACATACTGCATCAGGCACTTCGGTTACTTGATACCATTCTTGTTTAATCTTTATTCTGAAATATAGTCAAGTAATATTACCATAAATGTACTATAAATTACTGCAAGCTTATTGCAGAGTACCTGCTGTTATTTCTGGAGAACAACTTATCAGTATTAATATCAGGCAGGTGGGGTTCAAAGAAGAAAGATCTGTTTGGTGTAAGCAATCTTCCATACATCTTTTTGGGTGGGTTGCTTTAATTATCAGAGAGCTGGCAGCTAAAGTGTGATGCAGTGGACAGAGCTAATCAGGGCCTTACAAACTAGTCAGGCATTATACTGCAGCAATGTAACACACCAGAAAGAACATTCAGATGCCCTAGGGTCTCTAACGAGCTCAAGAGAACTACAGAAGCCCAGAAAACAGGAACAGTTGTACCTGAGCTTCCTTGCAGCAGTAAACACACACTTCACAATGTAAGCAACCAACCTACTGCTTTATTATCCTTGCAATGAAGTACTTCCAAACATATTAATGCTCTCAATAGCTTAAACTATAGTATTACTTTTGACTCAAGACTTGCTCCAGAGGCACATTCAGACCAAAGTATTACTAGCCAAAAGGCACAGATAATACTACTATGTATAGAGCAGTCAGACAACATTTTAAGGTCAATTTGAAAGTTTTACCTTAAAAATTTTAAGCCAAGTGTGTTAACTCACCAAAATAGAATTTTTCTGATCCACAATCCAAGCTGGCAAAGCTATACCAAAGCTGGTAGCTGTAGGACAAAAAGAAATTCACTGAACTAACGAATTAAAAGTGTTAAAGAACTACTTTAAAGTCACACCAAGTCTAGCAAAAAAAAAAATAATAAAAGTTTATCACTTTAGTAAGTAAAATGCTAACAAATTTAGCCAAGATAGAAACAAACAAAAAGCAGACATGTAGTGAAATAAATGCACTATACACAACAAGTGGTATCTCAAAGATTTTAGCTTAATGTCTTATACTGATCTATAAGATTTATTAATACATAAAAGAGGAGAAATTTGAGGTAAAGATTTATGAGTTTAGCCTGCAGAGCTTTCAATAGTTTGCATGTGCATATATCAATAAATATATGCATTGCATGATAACTGTTTTAGCAAATGAGACCTTTTTTGAGCAAATGAGAACTTTTTTAAAAAGGCTCTGAGCTGTAAATTGTAAAACAAATTCCCCTGTTGGTTTGAATTTTTAGAAGAATAGTAAGAAAAAAAAAGAAACACATTTCCAATGGAAAGGAGCTATGCTGCAGAAATGCAGGGCAATTCTCTCCAGAGAAAAAGCTACAGCATACAGATGTGAACACAGGACAGTATTAAAACAGGTTGTTCTCTTTCAAGACAGTAACTTGAACTTTGCAAATGCCACCTGTACCAATCCTAACAGTTCTAGGGAGGAAAATAAATAAATAAATAAAACACAGGTCTAACATGATTTTTATGTAGTCCTCCAGTTAGAAACTACAATTTTTCAAACTTGCAGCAAACACCTAACCAGCTCATAGTTCAAGCTCAGAAGCTCAACAGCTTTCTGCCAAGTGAATTTACTAATTTGAGCCACAGGAAATGCCTTAGTCTGGAGAACATTTGAAGACCTTTCCCTACTTCTAATAGCCACATAATTTTAGAAGATACTTTAAGCGTGACTGTGCTTTTCAGTTGTGGACCTCTATCAAGTTCGGTTTCCTACTATATTTTTGATCTTAAGGATTTTACCTTCAAACTCGAAGAATGTACTTCTTTTCTTCAAACTGTTTTAAGTACAGAAGTAACTCAGTATAAGCACTTTCTCTTCTGATCTGAGAATCTACTTGTCCCTGTTGATGGTCACTGAACTTAGGCACTAGCAGATACCAACTGGAAACAGTCTAGTAAAGCTGCCTTAAATTCTTAAAAGCATATATGCTTACTCTCCAGGTCTGCCTCCTGCTTTTAAATATTCTCCAAATAATTTTACATTCATTGTTGTACTTCCTAAAGGAATAAGTTATGCTGAAGGTAACTTTCTTGCTCACTGCCTCTAAGCTGCAGGCTGATTCAGCTAGATAGAGGATGGAATGCTGTGGAATACTCTTTCTCCTTGCACTGGGCACTGCAGGTAGGATACATTCCATCTAACTTTAGAAGAGCTCATGTAGGATGCTCATGCCAAAATACATATCTCAAAGTCTGCCTACCCAAGAATAAGTACAACAGTAACTAGCCTGAATACCAATTTTTACATTACAGGTGTCTAAATGAAGGTAGGATGAATTTCACCAAGAAAGCTCCTCACACTTTAGTTTGAAACAGTACCACAGAGTAGAGAACAGCAGAGGGAAAAATTCAGACTTCTTCCCACCCTTCAGGTAAAACAACTATGCAGAGATAACTTGCACTGCAACAGGAGTTAAATTTTCAGAACAGTAGAAGACTTGCACACTAACAGTATGAACTGCTGCCCTACAGAAAAAAAAACATTTTACTTTTCTCTTTAGGAATTTAGAGTCCCTGGAGTTTGGGCAAGCTACATCTGAGCACATCATACAAGGATCTTCTTGCCTTTAAATCCTCATACGCACATCCAGCTAAGCCTTCTTTTGATATCACAGCTTCAAGCCAGTTCAAGGACACTGACCTACTGCCCAACTCGAAGCCCCAGGTCCTGGCAAAACAAAGTAGCTTGTGGATGTAAGACACTGTCCGGCCTTCTAGAAAGCAGCAGCTCTCCTAGGGTATACACATACCACACTAACATAGATATAGGTATTTTACTGACACTGGCACTTTTTTTTTTTTTTTTCCTTCAGTGAGCAGGACAGAATCTTCCTACTTGTTTAACTAGGAAAGCAAGAAAAGTTAGAAGCTGAAAGGAATTTGTTATGCCATAAAATGAAATGGTCAAAGAAATGAAACCACCCCTTTAATTCAGTTTTTAGCACAGTTGCCTTTTTCCTTTCTAAGAAATAGGGAAAATTGTTTCTCTTAAATGCTGGTCCAGGTTTTTTACGATTTTTTTCCCCCAATTCGCCAATTGGATGGATGTAAGAAAAAAAATAAATCCAGGACAGATTATGTCATGTGTCATCCTGTATCTTCACATTTGAAGTAAAGATTCTATTTACTCTTTCTGAACTGGTACTAATTCATTCCATGGAGATATGCAGTATGATTTTATAACTTCGTCTCTCAGACTGCATGGCAACAAAAATACGAAATCTAGACAGGCTGGTATTACCTATCCCACGTGGCCTTTTGCTTGTAAAGAGCATCAGAAGCAGCCAGGAATACAAAACATTCTTCCTCCAAACTAGCCTACTTAACCCACTGCCACAAAGACATTATACAAGTGACTGACGCAATTGCAAACATTAGAAAAACACTATTAAAATTCTGTCCTAAGTTGTTTTACAGTGTGCACCATCTGCTCTACAATAACAGGATAATCCACTTGCAGCTACTTGCCCAGGAAACAGTCTACCAGCATAGGGTTAATCACCAGGATTCAACATGAAGGTAGGACAGAGCTATACTCAACGTGCACTGTTTCCTCCAAGGGAAATTTATATGTGTATGCTGTATTTAGATACGAACATAACCTCGCATTCACCCCAAAGAGCATTTACTGTACATTACAGCTAGCAGTTTACTTTTCACCACACATTTACAGTATCAGATTACAGATACAGAGAAATGCATAAGCCTGAAAAGTTCCTGCTTTCATTCTTTTAATACTGGTGATGCTCTCTAGAAACAGCGGAAACTGGAAGAAAAGAAACACCTTTCTCTTTTTTTTCTTCTAATAAAAAGTTTGACAAACTTAAAAATAAAATCTTTCTTGGCTTTCCTTTTCCCCTCCCAGAATCTTTATTTTTCCCAGTTTCACACACAGAAAATTGACCTGTGTTCCTTTAAATCAGAGGAAAAAGTTGTTTCATACACACTTAAGAACGAATTATTTTTCAGATGATCGCATAGGATACAGTTGAAGGCACATAAACTGAAGAATTTACCTTGCGGTCCATCTGGATTACCAAATTCTTCCCAATTTTTTCGTGATTCTTCATCAGTTAATCTAATTCCAAGAAGAGATATTAATTCAATATAAAAACAAAGAAATCTCTCTAGAGAATTAGTACATACAGATTTTTTTAAATGTTATATTTCTCTTTCACAGACCACTTCACAAATCATACATATAAGTTATATTATTGTTTGTATGAAGTCTGTCTTAACAAAACAATACTGCTGTATTGCTTCAACATACACAGACAGTGAAACAATTACATTCCATTTTACGTGAACAGCTGTGTCTCAAAAATAAAAAACACTTTTTCATTACAGACTACAATATTGCAAAACTTCAAAAGACAATGATTGAGAATGCCTTTTTCGGGGTGGAAAGCCAATACGCAGGACAAACTGCTATGGCAGAAGCTGTTCATTTGGTCTTCTATTTCAGACTTGTAACCTTCCCCCCGCCTTCTCCCAAACTAGTTACTTTTATATTTAAGAAGAGGGAAATAAACAAATGAAAAGATACTACCTCTTAAATCTTACAGTTTCTAAATCTGTTCTGTCCTGACAGCTTCTTGGCACTGTACTTCACTGCTTACACCATCTCACACAGAATCCCTTTGTAGTAATAAGGAAGAACGATGCTTTTGGAAACAAAACACCCCTCAGACTACGCAGAAAACCTTCAGTGGTCACCTGAACTGTATCTAGGTCTCACACTTTAACAGGCAGACTCGTCGTTTGGGTAGGTTTTATATTCTTTCAAGACTACATGGCCAAAGGAATTTCACTGTGCCTCTCGAAGACATGTCTCTATACAGCTTTGCACTAGGGTTTGAATACAGGTTGATCCTCCACCAAGCACGGGAGGACTAGTTTGCAAAACACAGGGAGGTGTTTAAGAAGTTTAGCAAGCAATTCCTGAATACTCTATTAGAGATACTTCCACAGTGATGCAAATGCTTATAAGCAGCAAGAATAATTTTAAAACTGTGCAGAGGAGCCTGGTGTTGGCTCTCCTCCCCACTGCATCCCAAGCAAGTCCTTCAGTCAGTAAGGTCAATCCCATAGACAACTGACTTTGAATCTTGTGTGATTGTTTGCTGTTTATTTGTTGTTGTTTAAGTGTACCAACAGTTTTAAAAACAAACCAAAATAAAATGATTCCTAATACTGCACATCAACTCTCAGATCTGTGAAAAGCTGTAAGCAGAGGTATGACTGAAACACTACTCTGAAGGCAAAACAGGATTCAGCCATTAAGAACTACACAGATAATCTGAAACTGTCACCAAGTCAAAGAAAAGATCAAAGAACATGACAAATTTGAACAGGAAGAGACATGGAAGAGCCGAGAGCCAAAATGAAACATCTCTGTTACTAGATGAAAACAGAACTGATATAATTTTCAGTGGTAGCCACTGACAGAACTAGAGGTAATGGCCACAAACTGAAACACCAAAGTTCCACAGAAACTTCAGGAAAAATTTCTCAACAGTGATGGTGACGGAGCATTGGAACAGGTTGCCCACAGGTTGTGGAGTCTTCCTCTCTGGAGATCTTTAAAAGCTGCCTGGATGCCACCCTGTGCCACGTGCTCTAGGTGACCCTGCATGTGCAAAGGAGTGGACTAGATGATCTCTGGAGGTCCCTTCCAACCTTAATGATTCTATGAATTTACCTGCCTCTTCAGCTTTATCACCATATGCAAGGGCAGCACGCTCATGCTCTAAGCAACTTTGAGAACTGCCTTAAGGAGGATGTTGTGGCAACACTGCAAACACCTGTTCTGTTCTCTCTCATCTTTAAGATATTAAGTATCACTGGAAGCACTTTTCTTTGCGGACTCATATGGAAGTTTAATACAAAGAAGTAACTTTTTTAGAGCATTTTGCACCCCACAATAGCAGGTCCTTGTTTTTTTTGCTGACAAAGAAAACTTACGCTGCATAAGCTTTAGCAATCCTCATAAACATAACTTCATCTCCTCCTTTATCTGGATGGTATTTTAGTGACAGTGCACGGTACTGTTTCTTAATTTCAGATATACTTGCTCCCTTAAAAACAAAACAAAAACTTTGTGTTATTAACAAATACCTTAAAGTGAATCTCTTCTACTATGCCTGTATTCTATGGCACATCATGCAGCATTTCTCTGAACCATCACACTTAAACAGTTGTTCTAGTACAACATGACCATGAAACTGCACACACATTTCATGTTGAACAGGAGATTGCCATGACACATAAGAACATCTCTGACTAGAGCTATCCGGCCCATAAATTATTTCCAGCTTACTGAATAAAAGGAATCCCTTATATCTATGCCTGAGAAAAAGACAGCTGTTACAGAACATCCCTCAAAATAACTCCTCAAATGCTTAACCTTAGGCACAGGTAAATATTTCCTAGCAAGTTATCAGGTGAATTTCATATATCCATTACCAAAGGACTTTTCAACATTTTGGCAATACAGAAGTCTAGCAGGCTGGCCTTAAGTACATAATAAACACACAATTAGTTATTTATAAATTATGATGCTATTCTAATAAAGCTAGGCCAGGAATTAAGTTACCCTTATGCATTATTTGCTGTGTTACCCATCCCCTCTTATACTTTGTATGTATTATTTTACAGTACTGCTTTTTCAACATGATACACAATTCAATGCTCAGGATGAATTCACATCTCACACAGACACACACACACACACACACAAAAAAAAAAAAAAAAAAAAAAAAAACACAAACACACCAAACAGGCAATCATTTCAAGACTACCTGAGATTTTTTTTTTTTTAGAAAGTCTTTCTGCCCTAATTGAGGAAAAAAAAAAAAAAAATCACAAGATCACAGTAAACCGAAACCCAAAATTACAATTTCCATCTCGCTATATTAAGAAAGTCGTTAGAATTTTAATTTTGACAGAGTTAGGTACATGCAAGAGCATCTAACTATGGCTTTTGTGATATGCAGTAGAAACTTTCAGATGACAAAAATAAGAAAACAACTAAGTATATTCACTGAATTTAGTTTACACTGATTATACTAGGGTTGTTTAAAAAGCCAGTTCTAAATTGGTCATATATACATAGAAAGATAGTCACAGAATTACAGATTAGTAAAAGATGTTATTACTTACAGGATCCAAACGTAAAACCTCGTAAGGGTTGTATTCTTGATATTCTCGGTCCGTTTTGGAAACCTTGTATGCAAGAAACAAAAATAATGCCCATCCAGCAAGGAGGATTATTTTCCTGTTAAAAAAAATAATAATAATAATAATAAATGCATAAACCACACACATATACCTCTGTATGTATCATATTAAGCCATTTGGTAGCTATCTTAGAGGAAAAAAAAAAAGCAATATTAAATCACATGAGTGTTTTACAGCCTCTAACAGACGAGACAGCTGACCAGATTCCTAACCAATTAATTTTTTTAAGCAGGGAAACCATTATCAACAAAGACTCTTTACATTCCTTAACTATCTGTCCTTACTAGGTATATATTTCTGAAGAATGATTTTAATTTAATCTACAGAAAGGCAACATTGCAAAATAAAATAACAAAAGAAAGAGTGATAAGAACAATAAATAACAGAGGGAAACATATTCTGGTGACAGGAGTTGATTGCTATTATAAATTTAAATATATATGTTTTGGTATTTAAATGCAAGGGCATCATTAACACCACTAATTTCAGTTAAAGAGCAAGCTTTTTTTGTTTTGAAATAAATTAACTGTCTACATAATTATTAGTGCTGAGGTTCACTGGTTTCATTTAGCAGGTATTCCGTAAGTTGAAAATATGCATTCATCGGTATTTCAAGCCCTGTTACATACTCTAAATGTTTCTTCTACGATATTATTATATGCTGTTTTGATTACAAAAAGTATATTTTTATAAAAATAGAAGTGTAATAACTGCTCATGTGAGAAAAAACATGGAAATGAAACACACTTACTTTACTGTGGGAATTATGTTTTGCTGTGGTTTTAATAGTCGCAAGCGATACCACAGGCATCTTCCATATACATTTCTTATATTCTTTAATCGAATTTGCTCTGTAAAAATGACAAAAAAAGATTATGTTTTACTAATCAAACCAAAAAAAGAAACAAATGACAAATGTGCTCACTTCAGCCCATCATGGGTAGTGTACAAGGTCAGTTTGAGGGCCAATACAAGTTGCAGAATTACAGGAGTAAAGAATGTTTTTCAGCTGTTGAGCGATGCTGTGTGCTCCACAACCGTAAGAGGTTTGTCCAGATTATTCGGCACTATCTAGAAGTAATCAATTATCTTTGCTACATGCCACGAAGCAAACATTACTTGTGAATCCAGTCTTTGTCTGTCTGATGTGCAACCATAAAATTTAGTTTCGATATTTTATAGCCAGGACCAACTTAGTCTTGCTCAGAGAAATCTTTCACACCAAGAAAAACATGGTGGAAAGAGAGCAATAACTGTTAGGTTTTTCAGTGCTTATGTTATAAAGTTGCTTTTAAGTAACACATCCATTTGGATAAGCAGTCAGGCCTGCTACACTTCTAAAGTGAGGAGGTCACTGTAACTATTTTATGTGAACAAAAACAGGGTCACTTGGCCATCTTCAGCCCAAAAGTGAATGAAGAAAAAAATTCTTAACCTATCTCAATGCGTTAATATTGTTAGTGAACATAAACAGGCTAAATATGCCATTTTAATATAAGTATTGTGAATGATCTAAATGAGTGAACAATTTTGATCTAAAACAACCTCCTAGAAAAAAAAAACTTACTTATGAACTTTTCACTTTTAGCAAAGTGATGATCTGTTCTTAAATAAAGTAGCAATGGTAATACATGAAAATATTGTTCTTTGCGACGTTTTTGAAAGGTTTTTGTGGAAAATGAGTTATTCTCAAGATTTCTGTAAGGACGAGGTCCACAATAATCTAACTGAATTCACAAACATGCAATTCCTATATATCTAGCAGCTTCAGTCCTTAAGACACTGAACTGAGGCTAGGAAATCATGAGCATGGACAGCAATATTTTGCACCAGATGAACCAGCAATTTCGATTTCATCTGGATCAGATCTGGGCATATGACTGCATTGCCAATCCTGGTTGATTTGGCAGAAAGAACAGGTAGAAACAAAGACGATACCCAATTAGCCACAGATTAGTAAAACAGACAAAAAATAAAGGGATCAATAACGCTGAATAGAACAAATTCAACAGCTTATTCTGAACTATTTAATTCTATAGAGCGCATCTTCCTGAAACCTCAACATGACATGAAGCTGCTTAATGTGATTCCTCTGAATCTTTAACAGTGTGAAGCTGGGGCATCACATTGAGTTTCTGAAGACTATTTTATTATGCCTATCACCCTCAAAGAGGCAGAGATGCAGATAGAGGGAAAAATTCAGTTCCTTGCATGAGATTCAATTCATACGACAGGGTTTCAAAATAAGATTCCAACCTTGTCTCAAATTTTTGTGTAACAAGTAGGGTTCTCTTGCTCTGTAGGAATTATTTACATACTTAAAAATAGATATTAAATGTGAAACTCTATAATCAAAAAATGATGTGATTAGTATTTAAGTGTACCCTTAGTTTCATTTTGCTGCTGTGCAAGAGTTTTGAATGTAGTGGGAAGGAAAATTATGTAGGCAATGAAAAATAGGGTTAAAATGAAACAGTGACTCCCCAGTGGTAGACTGCATTGAACTAATTTGGCATGTCTTTCCTCTTAAAATGAAAATGAAAATTATTGGAGATCAATACTGTGTCAGTGATCTAGCACAAGAAAGAATGAGCTAATTTTAACTTAGAATTAAACTAGAAGTTTTTGATGCAAAGCTAAAAGGCATTACCAGCACACAGAACTGTCATATGTTAAAAGCTGATGGCCTTATAATCTAGACAGCAAATTATGTTAAATAATGCGAGATCATGCCCTGGAAACTAAAGAATTTTGCTACAGAAATAAGCAGGAAAATGTTCAGGGGGTTCCATGCAGCCGCTGGACAATTAGGAGTCAGAATGTCAAGTTTTTATGAAAGTCACCTGTGATCCTCAAACAAATCAGACAGGATAAGCCTAACAGGAGACAGATGTGCTGGATGTGAAGCGCACATTTCAAATATTGTCTATCAGTGGGGCTGTGCTACAAAGCAGCAAGAGGAAGCCAATTGTTCAGATCAACCACTCTGAATCAGATCAGCTACGTGAGCTAATTCCTAACACAACCTCCAGGACATTTGAGGCACAAATGTGGGGCTATTTTAAAACTATTTAAAGTATGTTGCTTGGAGAAACACGTGAAATTATTGTGGAAACAGATCGGCAATGTGCCTGGGGAAATGGAAGGTGACTAAGAACTTGGAAGCAGCTCAGAGGACTTGGTTTACTTAATCCTGTAAAACTCAACTGAACAGGATATGACTCCCTTCAGTGTTTTTGCTAGCCTGCTTTTAACAAGATGCTTCATCCTGTCTTTAGAAGTGCGTGCCATGCTGTGCGCTGTGACACAGTGCCCTACTTCTGAAAACTGCCTGCTGCCCAGCCCTGACGAGTGCCACATAATCCTCTCTTCGAGGTCTACATGCTCACTGCAAGATTGGCCAATACCTTCACCTTATTGTGTCAAAAAGCTTCCAAAAGGCCTTTAAATGGAGACACCAAGGAGGAAAAGAAAAATTCTGCAAGTTAAAAAAAGAGTTGGTAGGTCAAACACAACCAACCATGCTGATGGGGATGGGGCTAGAAACTAAAGGTGTTTTATCATAAGCAGAGAAGTGAGGTTTTGGAACAGCCTTCGGGTAACAGCTTGCAAAAGGAGCATTTTGAGAACAATCTTGAAAGCAGCACAGAGGAGGGAAGAAAAAAAAAAAAAAGAGGCAAGTGGCATGATTAAAAATTAAGCCTTCTGGATAAGTAAATGTGACACACAAAAGTCAACTGAGGAGTTCCTAGCAGTGATACCTTGGGACAGCAGTGCTATGCACCAGACACTTCTAGATTAATAGAGAATTAATGTTATCTTGTATATTTTATGATGTTAAGAAGCCACAGCATTTTAAACATGCAGATGAACAACTCCAAATGAACTCTAATTACAATTGACTAAACCATATCAAAGGAGAAAAAAAAAAAAAAAAAAAAAAAAAAACCTTCAGTCTTGGGATTGCAATGGTGTTATTTAATTATCAATCCCGAAAACCAACACTGCATTAAAACGATGAATGACAGTATACGCTTATCTGTCTGGAACATAGTGAGAGAGTCAGATCCTTCCCAAATTGAAGCTAAAGTCTAGACTTACTCAAATTATTGGAAGCTGTCCTGAGGCACTTCCTCTGTCATAATTCATCATTAATGCATAACTCTCATAACTTGTGGAATTCAAGAACAGGCAGTTACTTGGGAGAAGAGAGAGGGGGTAAAAACAGCAGCATCACCCTGAATAAAGAAAGTGCTAAATTTCTGCTGCCTTCAGTAAAAAGAGACTTCCTGTTTATTTACAGACAACGTATGCGATTGTACCAAAGAAAATACTTATCATGTTAGGATAAGACTGGCTGCACAAGAAAAACAATCCGGCAAACATCTGAATACAGAATAATCACTGTGGCAGCAAATGTGTTCCTAATGAGCAAGTTGTGAGTAAATCAGGACTTTCTTCCTTTGACTTCCCCTCCTGAGGACCTTTCTTCTACACAAATGGTTTTGCCAGGCTACAGAATTGGCACTCTGCCCTTGCAATATCCTGCAGACTCCAAGAAAGCAGGAAAAAATATATTTCTCTGCAAAGGCTTACCCTGAACAGCCATGTAAAAGGGATAGTACCTTATTTGGGTTTTAGTTCTTGAATCCTTGCTCTGCCAGGGAAAGAGGTTCAGAGTCAAAAGCAGATAAAAGTTTTCTGTTTCTTCTCACAGCAGAGCATGGCTCTGCTTTACAACATAAGAGCACTTCATACAGTGCCCTTTGATAGGAGCTTAGAGGGAGATAAATGGGGAAAACACAGAGTTCCTGTGGTCAAAATGACTGCTTGTTTGATGGATAAAACCTTTCACGATCCTGCATCTCTCCTACCATTCTTCACAGAGATATTAGACAGCCTTGAAAAGCAAAAATGCAAGCCCATCCTTGGGCTTCTGAACTGACCTCAGACAGGTTTCGAGACCTCAGCCTCTCTGAGCAACCTGATCCAGTATCCCATGACACAATGGTTCAGGAATTGAGATCACACACAATTTGGGCTTACAACTCAGCCATCCCTTACTTAGGTTTGTTTTTGATGTTGGTGCACACACCACTTATTGCATGCTTTTTCCCCCCACTCTCATACAAGAAATTCTCAAAAAAGACAGAAATATAAAGCCCTCACAGAAAGCAGCAACTGCAAGCTATTTTACTACAATTCACATGTCAAAAGCACTAGCCATCAGTAACAAAGCAGATATACCTCTGTAAACCTGATTTAGGTAAACAGCACGGATACTGCTAGGCAGCTCAGGAGCGCAAGTACTTTTTTTGACAGAAAAAACTGTGCCATATGTCAGCATCACTTCATGAAACACAGTAAAAACAAGGCCATGAAAAGAATGTTCCTATGCGGGCAGGACCAGGCAACTGTTTTGTCTGTTTTGAAGGTACAGGAGGCTCTATTTTATTAAAAACTATAGCGCCCAGACTAAGGCACCAAAAATGTTTTCCAATTTTTATGTCTATTACTGTAAAAAATTGACACCATCACCAAAGTTTATTTACAAGCAAGTCACGTCCAAGTTTGCCTCTTCACTGGAATATGTATAGCTGAATACCTGACTTGTGTTGTCTCCAAACAGATTTCCTCTATCCAGTAAATATTCATCGCAATACTCGATTAAAAAGTGTTTTGTAACACATTGCTCTTCAGGATTTCAAGGAGTTCACAAACTCCAGATGTCCTAGACTGTTACCCAACAGCAATTATTATTAACAGCATTATTTTTTGCACTACCTTGCTTACAAGTTCATAGTGCGACCTTACAAACAGTTTTACTAACGAAACTAGAATAGAATCTCGGAACAGTTTAAAAAACTTACCATTTTAATAAGGAGGAATATCTGTCTAAGTCAAGGCTATCAGTTTAAGATAAAACCAAGAACAGTGCTGGGCTCCAAGACTAATATTATTAATTAGCTTTATTTTACTGATGCAAGGAGCACAGCCTAAGCAAGGCACAACACATTCAAGCCAAAACAGATTTACCAGTGGCCTGTATTAAATATTTGTTTTTATACACACCTTGAAAAAAATACAACGTGGAACAGAAGTAGAGGACATAGGGCTAAGTACCATAAATCTTGATGGAATCAGTGAGGTTTTGGTAAACAGAACTTGGACTTTATAAACTGAGACTTCTCAAGAGGGTAAGTCCATGGAAAAGGACATTTCAATGATATTGGTTTTGTTTTCCAAAATGCTTTTGAAAGGTTCCTTTTCAAAATTTTTGGGGGAAACAAAATAGCTATGGGACAAGATGGAAGGTGCTCGCATAAATATTTATGCTAGAAGAAACTTTAAAGCGGACAGAAATCACCTATGGGGTTCTGTAGAAGTCTGTATTAGAACTACATTACTCAGCTTTACAACTAAGCAGCTATGGAAAACAAGGCAAGCGGTGAAATTAAACTTCTGTAGCATCCTGAAGATGGTAAGATGAAGTGCATAAGAATCATACACACTCAAGACAAAGCAACTGGAATGGCATATGATATATAGTGTATGAAAATACATGTAAAAGCAAATAGCATCAGACAAAACCCTGATTTCTTATATAGAAAAGAGAGGCTTTGAGTTGGCCACTATCCCTCAGGAATAAGACCTTGGAGCTAAAGAGGACCAGCCTCAGCTGAACACTCTGAAGAAATAAAAAGCAAAACAAGTGTTAAGAACTGCAAGGAAAGGAAGAAAATCACTACACCACCACGAAGGCCTAGGGCGTGTACAACTTGGAATGGGATATACAGCCCTTACCCCTCCAGAGAGGGGTGACTAAAATTGGATTGAAGTAAGGTCAACAAGGGCTAGCAAGAATATAAGGTGGCTTATGTTCCAAAGATAACCTGCAGCTCTTCAGCCTGGAGGAGAAAGGATTTAGAGGAGAGATGATGCAAAGCTATTCAAAATCTAAGTGACAGGAGGGGTGGGATTGAGTATGTACTGCCTCTTCCTATACAAGGAAGAAGAATCATCAAGTAAAATCAGAAGCAAACATAAGAGGTTTCTTGCACAACATGCGTTTGAGCTGGTGAACTCCTCGCCACAGGATAGGAAAAACGATATGTTAGAAGAAAGTCCCTGATCTGAGACTCTGGACTCAGAGACAATAAAGGAGGAGGAGGGGAAAGAAAAAAAAAAAAAAAAAAAAAACTATTTAAAACAGCATTCTGTCAGACAAAGGGCTTTATTTAAAAGACAGATAAGATATATACATACATATATCAATGTTGTAATAACTTTGAATGGCTTTTTTTGAACAGTATTAAGAGATATTAATGACAACACAGCTCAGAGGAGAAAACAACTAGGGATTCTCACCTCATTTTCAGGAGTACTATGAAGTCTTGACAGAGACAACATAAACAAGACTACATTGCACATCTTTAGAACTCTTTTTCCACCATTACGGTGATCTGCACAAGAGCTGAAGGGAAAATATACTCATGCCCAATTATAGATTGCAATTGCTTTTATGAATACTATCCCATAAAAATGAAGACGCTCTTTTTAAAAAAAAAAAAAACGGAAGTGATAATGAAGAAATGTTTGGAAAGGTAAGGAGCTGAATATAAGGTAAGGTCCTGAATATACCAGAAGAGACTATAAATATAGAATATAGAATTCTGTAGAATTCAATGGAATAACTTCTATTAAAATAGAATACAAAAGAGCAAAATATATAGTACAATTGTTTTAACAAGTTACATACCAAATGTTTAAACTAAAAAATATATATATATTCATGTATTTGCAATGAGATAAAACTCCTGTTTCTTTATCTTGCTACAAAAGCTCTTCAGAATTAAATGTTCTAGACAGCCTTTATGATACTCAACTAGTATCTAATACAGCATTACTAACTTACATAACAACTAGAAAGCTATCATGCAACTAATAACATGACAATATTTTTAAAAAGCTCCAAAAAAACGTGTCTTTTATACAAATAAAAGCTGTTTAGCTGTCTAAAAGCTGTCTAAAAGTTTTGTTTTAAAAATGTATCTCAGAGCATTTAAATGAATTTTTTCTTTCAACACTGAGAGAAATAAATAAATAAATAAATGTAATAATCCTTTCTGTAATGTAAGCTGAGTTTCAGTGACTCTGTAGAGCCTCTCAGTTCCCTGGTACAGTGCCCAAAGGTTATATTAACAGGAAAGGGTGAGCACATGCAAGGGCATGGAAAGCTTCCATCCCCAGGTATCAAGTTTTCACATCAGGCCTCTCTCTGCCCTGCAAAAGCACTAGCAGCAAGCACAGTGTCCTCGGCTTTCTTCCTGTAATTGACCAGGAGCATAATGCTGACGAACAGCAAGATGTCGTGAAACGCTTCGGAGAGGTTAATGAGATTTCAGCGAGCTGGAAGCAAGGAGAGTGAGCCTGGTCAGTTCCAGGCAACCCGCTCCCACCAATCCTATTTTGCTGGCAGATTAGAAGCTGTCCAGAAGAATCTGACCATGGAGCAGGACGGCTGTACGAGGCACCACTGGGCCTCTTCATTTTTACAGGACAGATAGTATTCACCTACAGATGAAAAACACACCACAAACACACAAGAGCGCCACAGTACTTAAAGAAAATACATTATGTTTTCACTATTACATGATGACAAATACCCCGTAAAGGTAAAAGATTCCTCACACAGCAAACTTTTAAAGAATGTCAAATCTCTCATTCAAGATTTTGAATGTGTCAAATATTACCTACACATATAGGTATTGTTTATAGGAACAGGACTTCCCAACTGCCTATGCGGCTTCAAGAGGCAGGGCACCTTCCAGGATTAGAAGGGAAGAGCCCCCTTTAGCTTTCTCCAAGTATTTCTTTGTGTCAGTTGAATATTCTTCAAGCAAACTTCAGGTACTTTCCAAACAGACAGACACATTTGAGGACAGAGTAAGAAGGTTAGTGAGGAAGAGTGCAGCCTTAAGCATGAGCACATGGCTCTTGGGAGCACAGAGGGGTAGGAATAAAATGAAAATAAAAAACATTGTCATCCACATTTTAAGAATTGCTATTACAATGAAACTCAATAGCTTTACCTGCTTTATGTGAACACATTTACTTTTTTCCCCAGATAAGAAAAGATAGCAGCTCATTCCTTTTTTTTTTTTCATTATCAGGGTATGTTTTCAGTTCTTTCCACATCAGTAAATTGTATCTCCATTCTAAACCAAAAAGCTCCTACAATCTCTTTTCTTCCATAAATGAGATCGCAAGAGAAAACTTTTATTAGCACTAATCTCTGCACTCACAAAGCTATTATTCCTTGGGGCATTTGAACCACTTTCAACATGGTGTTTTGTTCAAGTTAATGCAAAATGCTCAGAAGAGAAACCTTATTTTTTCCACCAGCTTTGTAACACGTGATGAATATTCAGTTCCCTAAAACAGGATAATTTATTTAATGTAGACTTGAATGAGGTCTATGTTGCACTGAACAGCTTTCACACATACACATGTATGTAACTTCAAAACACGCCATAATCTATGACTAGCTTTACCAGCACAGGTTTATAATCATGTGTCTCAATAAAACATTGGAAGGTGTAAGCCAAAAGTACACAAAGTTCAGTAAACACTTGAAATATTAGCCAACCAATCCATTCACCTCTCTTCCAATTCTTTCTTGGATGATAATGGTTATCCCATAGGAACCATTCCCTATACTTCCCACCCTTTTGATAGCACAGACATCCACAAAGTGAACCTAGTCAGGAGACCAACAGAAATCAAAAGTAACACAGAAAAAAAATAGTTTCGTCTCAGACTAGTTCCTTCCAACCCAACACACTGCTCAGAAGCCTTGTTTGGCAGAGAGAGAGAGGAAAGTAACACAAGGCCTTTCCTGTAAGAGCACTACTATCTTGAAGTAATTAAGAAACTATAGCCCAATACACAGAACTAACCAATTAACCTTTTCCAGAAGCCATATTAGCTTTACAATGAACAGCGAGGCGATACTGTCCTTGGGACAAGTCCCTTCTACAGAGTCAATTACCTGCTTGTCTGCTTTATCAAGGTTGAAGTAATGAAACTATGGGAAAGTTCATTCAGGGAACACTGCATGACAACACGCCCTCCTTCCTCCCCCCAAATATAAATACTGATTCCTACGACAGGCTGCAGTGACACTTCATATACAGATTTTTCCAGAATGTCTTGGGGGGGAAAAAAAAAAAAAAAAAAAAAACAGACTCAGCAACCAAGAAAATTAGAGCAGGCCCAAATTTTGCTCCATATCTGGGAGACATAAGTTAAAACATGCCATTCCTCAAGACAGCAGTGTTGAAACAGCCTTTCAAAAGATTCTTGTTGAAAGAACCAAGAGTGAAACCTTAGTAGCTTGCCAAAAGAGGATGCTACTAAAAATTCAATTATTAGTAACATATTCTGTTTTCTCCAAGTATCAAAGCAATACAGAGATATTCCTGCTTTCCAATGTTCAATATGATAAAAATAAATTATTTTCTTTAGTTCACTCTAAAGGTGTTTACTACCAAGCCACAGCATACAACAAACCTTAAATTGAGAGGGAATTGCATCTCCACCAGCAGCAAGTCCCACTTCAGTGCAAAACATCACACTAAGAAAGCTGCATGTTACGCACTTTCTTACTCACAACTACATAATCTACCTCACCAAGTACCACTAACCTATAGCAGCACATTTACAGAGCGCAAGAGTAGACACCGAAGGTTCGATAGCCCCACGGAAAGTATTTCACTTTTACTTCAGGCTAGCTCTACTCTGCTCCCGCAAATCAAACAGTCATAATTGCCAGGAACGCATCTACCAATGCACTATAGCCCAAAAGAAACCTCATCTGTTTAGGGTGCTCTGATTCACAATGCAAAAGGGGCTTGAGGTTAGGGAGACAACTGTGTGATTTGCTTCAGAAATACAGCCTTGCTCAATCTTATCTTCCAAGATTCAGCTAGAGCTGGAACAGTGGGGCAGTCCAGCTGGACCTAACCAAAAAGCATCTGCACTAAGTTCTCTAGGTCAGACAGGACAAAATACAATTCCAGTATTAAAAGTTGGTCCTACACTGAGACAGCAGAAGTAGGATGGAGTTTATTCAGTTTGGTCCTATACTTCTGTCCTGCTGTTTAAAAAACTGCTCTAAATTAGCAGCAGAATTCACATCTTGTATCAGAGTCTGGATGCTAACTACAAGAATCATAAGTCAACTGTGGACAGAGAGTCCTTCCCTCAGCCTCCTAGCCTCCACTTCTGAGGGTCAGGGGATAGGTGTTGAAGTTATTTTACATAGTGACTTATTCTGTTTAGACTCAGCTTCTGGTGTTCAGTCAAAACCCTGCATCCTCATATGGTTGTAATTTATTTCTGAAATCCTGTTCTAGTACTGGAATGATCCAATTCATACAGAGTTACGTGAAGTCTATTCAGAGAAGTTTATTGCTTCTGGTGCCATGCAGGACACAAACCCCAAGCACTGACACATAACAGGAGGCTGTGGGCACTACTACACTGTACACACAAAGCAGGACTGTATTCGGAGTTTCACATCCATTAAGGCAACTATTAGGCACAAATTATTCCTTCACTTCCATTTACTGCCACGCTGAGTAATTTTCACTAAGTTGACTCATTTCTGTACCAGCAGTAGAGTAAAACTCATGGTGTGTTTTAAAAAGCATGGTTTATTACAGCGTTGTAAGAACCCAGTCCTGTTGCAGAACAGCACACACTAGGCCCTCCACATGCATGCAAGACAATGCTAGCTAGAAGTAAGGAAATAAGTAATGTTTAACTGCAGATCTCTTTGGAAATTTTTAACCTCTCTGAGTAAATCCATACAGCCATGCTCCAAATTTACATTTTCATTTTCTGTCATTAGGATGGCTAGGAGAATAATGTTATATATGACGACCGAACATAAGACTGGTACAGCATCCCCAAGTTTGACAACATTTCTATCTAACATTTGCTGCTTCTGTCAGTCACTTGAAATAGAGAAGCTAACAAAAACCCTAAAAAACTATGGAGCAAGTACTAAGTTATTCAAGAGAAAGAATTATTTTCTCCTCCAGTTCTTCCCACAGTGCATCAGAATGAGCAAAACAAAAATCCTGTGGTTTAGGAAAAGGTCACAGAGGAAGTTCTCTCTCTCATCTCCTATTCCTCAATAACAACCAAATGATTACGAAACGCCTTCAACAACAGCAATCCCTCCCTCTTCCAACAGCCAGGACTCAGCAAGACAAGCTATATCTCTTTTCCTTCTTTCCCACTGAAAGAACCAACCCCTCAAGTACCAAGGGGTAGTATCTGGAGGGCATGGGGCCCGATCAATTCCTGATACACTCCAAAGAGGCTTGGTGGCCCGTCCCTACAAGAAGTCCAAAGCACATTCACCAGCAACTGAGGTTGTTTTGGTGATAAGGCACAGGTGTTTAGCAGACAATTTTGTCAGTTTTTGCCACTTACTACAAGGTATAGGACTAAGACTTTATTGTGAAGTTTCTGTTTTACCTAAAAGACTGTAGTCAAAACAAAAACTTTGCAAATGAAGTGGATAAGGAACTAGAGAGGCCATACAAAATGACACACAAGAAACATCAAATAACCGCAAAGTTATTTTGAATGTAAAGAAGAGGCAGGGAATGAGACCAATTTTTCTCAGATTGCAAAGCCCAAATGTTTTTAAAGGGTGAGGAGTTTCAGGGATGGGAATCAGCAAACATCCCTCCTGTCTTTAAAGGCAAACTGTTCTAAATTTTATTTCAAAACTCCAGTTAAAAATGTGCACAAAAATGTCCTCTCCTTCCAAGAACACAGAAAAATGGAAAGGAAAAAGAGGGAAATAACTATGAAAACTTATTTTAGAAAGTCTTCAGATAAACTTTCTAACACATTTTTGGGGCCACAAAAAGCATCTCTGAGAATAGAATAAAAGAGCCATCACTTAAGACACTTAAGAACAACTTACAAAAGGGAAAATCAGAGTCCCATATTTATATTCCCTGTGACCTCGGAGTACCTATAAGCAGAATTTACTAACTTTCCCTCCTCGGCCCCAACACCACAATAATATTCGGCAATTCCTGCTTTCCTCGCCATCAAAATTCAGGTCACCTACCCTGAAACATTCCAGGAGAAAGAAAAGAAAGCGAAAAAAAAAAAAAAAAGAGACAGAGAGAGCGGGGCGGGGGGGGGACGTTGGTGGGGGGTAAAGAAATAAGACAGAAACCACCAAACCGAACAAAACCCCAGTGAAAACAATGACTCTGCAGGAGCAGCGGGGAGGCGAGCGCTTTTGCGGACGATTTGCGCCTCCGCCGCCAAGATCCGCCCCTCCCCCCAAAGCATCGCTAACTAAATAATAATTTTTTAAGAGGGGGATAGAGGAGGCGCCGTACCCCCGCGGCGGCGGCGGCCATCCCGGAGGCCACCAGGGCCCTCAGGGAGCACCAGGGCCCCGACCCCCACCTGGGCCGCGACCCGGCCCGGCCCGGTCCGGCGCGGAGCCAAGCGGCGCGCAGGCCCCGGCAGCGGGACGGAAAGGCCTCCCGCGGCCGCTCACCTGCGTGCTGGTCGCGGGGCCACAGGTAGTAGGTGGCGGGGATGACGATCAGCCCCACGAAGCTGGTGAGGAAGTAGAAGAAGGTGTTGCCGCTGTCGTCGTACTGGAACTGCTGCCCCGCCATGGCCGCTCAACAGCTGCCCCCGCCGCCACCGGGCGGCCGCGGCCTGGGCCTGGGCCTGCTCC